>VBVR01000661.1:0-26487 GCA_011638315.1 Tetramorium parvispinum | reverse complement strand
AAATACAAATGACTTTTTTATTTCTTAACATTTTTTAAAGATCTTAAAACTTAATTTTTTAAATTTAATTATTAAAAGAATTTTTAAAATAAAAACAGTCTATTAATTGGATATTTACTTATTATTTTATATTGCACGAAAGGTGTTTCTCAACGAAATATCAGCTTCAAACAAAACTAAACGATCGTATCTCAGGTATGACAAGCCAAAACCCAATTGGCCTGACAGCAACGAGAAGCCGTGGCAAAAACCAATTTCACGTCCCCCCTACCGGCCTGACGACGCATCTAATCAGGCGCAGAAGTGGCCGCCGGAGAGACCATCCTGGAACAAGTATGACCCTCATCGTCCCAACAGCGATATCATCACTGATGACAGACCGGCCAATTTCCCTAACACTTGGTCCAGACCGCAGACCGCTTCATATCAATTTATCGATAGATATTCAGAGAAGGACCAGTCGGGAGACGGGAGTAATTGGCACGATTACCCATCCAGATACGATCAAGATCGACCTCGGCCCACTCTCATCACCGAGAGGCCGAGTTTCTCGCATTATCAATACGTGAACAATCATCCACCGAGTCATCCGGCGAGCGGTGATGGCCAATGGGTTCTTTTGTCGACGAACCGGGGATACTCAAAATCGAGGCAGAGATCAATCAAGTTCGACGCAACAAATTCAGCAGAGCCATTCAAGAAGATCAACACGACAGGTCGCGGAGATGGAAATAGAGAAGATGATCCTACGGTAGCCGTGATGACGTCGAAACGCCAGGTTAGGCTAAATGATCGAAGAGAGGTCAAGAATTGATTTTAACTTAGCTAAAATATGTCATCTACCTCGCGTTAAGCAGTTCTTATTTCTCAATTTGATGAGTCTGTCTTAATAATTAAAATATCATGGACGATTTAATTTAATGAAGTAGTTAGTAACGTGGATATTTATCAAAGGGGACATCACTGACGGCCGCTTTATGAAAGATCGTTTACCTAGGTCAGATTGACGGTGTTGCCATCGATCAACGGCACGAACACGACGACGTCCCACGGAGGTCTTCTAGAAGTCGAGAAGACATTCAAGAGCGTCGAAGAGAGCCGCAAGGAGTACGAGATGGAGAAGCTGTCGACCGTACCGAATATCTTGAAGAAAAGACCAATCAGGCACACAACCATGAGCACGCAACCGTCGTCGAGTTCAGCAGCGGTTCTAGCAGCCGTCGGAGCAGGTATACGGCTGCAACAAATAACTTAAAATATACTTAAATATATTAATTGTTTCTTTCTGATAAATTTACATTTAGAGTAAATATCATACAAAAAAAAGATGCGCTTCTTAAGTTCTTTTAACATTTAATAAAATTGAAGACTTAACTAGCTAAAAAATTTCACACAGTTTAGCTAAAAACTAAAAAATTATTAATATGTAAATAATAATATGTGTATACAAAATTTCAACGTTTTTATTAAAATTTCTAATTACATTATCGCAAAAGCAAATTTAACGTTATTTAAATTATTCTTACAAAAAATTTACTTCAACAGAGAGCAATTTTGCATAATAAAAATATATTTAAATGTACGTAATATGTGTCTCAAAAAATTAAATCGCGAGATCTTAATATGTTTAATTTTGTTAATTATCATACCATTCGTCCGACTATAGGTATGCTTCCGGCGACAATGGCAATGATGATACCGATGATGCTGGGTCGTCGAAAGAGAGATCTGAGACTGATGGAACACACCCTGAACAACGATCTCGAAGTGGATCTGCATAAACTCACGAGGAAGTATAACGTTCAACTAAGGAGCTACCAGTAGGACCGTAGGAACTAGGATAGCAGAATTCGTTCGAAGAACTCATTAGGATGGCAAGCGATAGGAAACGCAGCGCACTACACGTGCGAATTATATTGAGTTGCAGGATAACACATTGAGGGTGCAGAAACGGAAAGATTAGCCGTTTGTTCCGTGTCATTAAACTGAACGGTCAAACGGTACATTATATACGATATGGCAGTATTATTGGAACACTTATATATTCTCGTATTTTATCTCGTATTTCTCAACTCTGCTGAGAATCATTTATTTTCGGAAAAGATAGAATCTAATTTCAATCGCACATTGGTTATCTAAAATCAAGCGATTTCGCAAACTATTTTCCAAGATATTACATTAATCAGTTAGACTATAGACAGCGTATTAATACTGAATACGTTTCTGAATAATCAATGTATCCCTATTCGTATAGGCGAGTGTATAAGCACGAGTGTATAAGCTCGATTTAGAATCACCTGTTGCCGCACTCACTGTAGGGTAAAGCGCGCAGTTAGGAGTGAAAAATTCATCATAATCGCGATGAAAAAAAAAAGGAAACGGTTTCCGAGCGCTACATGGCTATTTCTTCGTTATTTCGAATTATCGCATTTAAATTGTCGTTGACACAATGCCTCGATTATAAAATAGTGTAAAAGGAAACGTAATACGGTCCGTCTTTTATCGCCGACATGAATATTTATTATCTATATTTTACGCTTGATCGAACATCGTTGGCGAATGTAAATTTCCGATTTATTCCGCGATGCGACAAGCACTTTACCTACAACAAATTAAATTATGTCATAAATTATCGAATTCGTGTTTATGATCCAACGGCTGAAGCATTTCAGACTGGTTTTGTTTTTCTCCCTGATACGACTCGAAGTAATCGCGACAACTTTCCGCTTCAAAGATCAACGTTACGTTTTGGCGTGAGAGAAACACAAGCGTTCATATTCTCCAATATTTATTTACATAACGCATATCAGGGTATTACATAGAGAGTTTGCATACTTATCTATTTATTTATTTATTCGTTCAACTTGTTTTATTTATTTAGATATATAGTGTACTTTACAGTATAAGCTGCCCAGTAATCGGCTCCACCATATGTCTTCGCTCGCCCTCCAGCGAGAGGGTAAGAGAGCAGCGCGCATATACCAAACAATTGTAGAGAGATTAAAAAGCGACTTTCAATAAAGATCCAATCGATCCTGTGTGTGGAAGAGAGAGAGAGAGAGAGAGGGAGAAAAATCTCTCGAAACCCCTCACCAATCCCGCGGCTATCTCGATCGTCCTGGTTTCGATCAAATATCCTTGGAATGCATCTTATCACGCTGTAACATCGCGTGTCGAGATGCATTCCGTGCACGCATACCAGGACCCGAAAACTACAGTTAAGACTCTTTGTGTTAATCGAATGAAGTTTTTTTGAACAATGCTGAAATACGCTGTGAGGCCATCGTCGTTGATCCCTCCCGAGAAAAATCCTGAAAGAAGATACGTTCCCCATCCGTGCATATCTACAGCGATACCTTGAAAAAAGATGCGCGCGTTCAATGATCGTAACAGTAGTCTATGCTCCCCTTCGTCGTTTTAGCTTTCTAAGTGAAAGGATCGCGTATCGCATCGCATCGCATCGTTTACGGTTGGACAAAAATGATTGCCCGTGAAATCGCATCTCAAATCGACTGCGAAGAGAGTCGGGGGAGAGTCGCTTCTTCCCTGACTACCGTTACTAGGACTACGGTCGTTGTCGCGTCATCTGTCACCGTTATCCACCGCGTGTCCACCATATCGCGTCGTCGCGTGAAATTGGAAAACGCGTGTCGTCGCACGACGCGGAAACTTCCAAATTCTCCCCTTCACCTCATTCCTCGCCGTTGATTCTCTTCTGTACGTGACCTAGATATCGCGCGAAGCCCTCGCTAGCGTGCTTGAGAATCGTCAAGCCCAGTCTAAACTTGATCTCGGCTACCTTCTTCACGAAATTGATGAGGCTGAAGCCCTCCGAAGGTTTTTGCGTGGTCGAGCTGTCGAACCATTCGACGGTTGTCGCTTCAGGACTCTTCGGGTCCGCGGCATGCGTGGTATCCTTATCAGGGGAGTTCTCCGAAGAGACAGTGGTACCGCTATCATCCGTTTTTCCGACAATCGTGGCAGTCACAGGGATCTTCGTCGTTTCTTCCGTGTGTTCTATGATGGTTTTCAAGGTAGACACCTTTGCGCGCGTGTTAGCTTCCTCCTGCTGCTTCCTTTTTTGTCCATCGAGATCCTCCACTTCGTTGTTCTCGTGGCTACCCCTCTTGTGCGGCTCCCCGCCACCCGGCAGCGCCGAATCGATAATGTCTAGAATCTCGTTGCTCAGATCTTCCTCCTTCTCCATTTCTTCGCGCTCTTCTTCCAGTTCGCGCTTCGACGGTATTATCTGTATGACCGATTCTCTCTTCGACCTCAGACTTCGCCCTCGATCGTTCTTGGCGGCCTCAATAGCGCGTTTGACTTTAAGAGATCGCGGTCCATGCTCGACAGCTACCGCGGTCGGCGTTATCTCAATTTCCTCGTATCCGTCGTCCGGTCGGATAGTCGACGGACCCAGATGGTCATAACTGTGCAAGGCGGCTGCGCTCGGGAAATCGAAGTCCTGCGCAACGTCTCTGTCATATTGCGTCTGTTCGACCTCTGTAGACATGTAGCCAACGCCTTTCTTGTTATCCACCGGCAAGTTCGACACTTTCACGTCGAACGGATACTCCTTGGGCACGTTGCCAACCACGAATTGCCGATTCGCCGTTGAACTTCCTGCGCCAACTTCCGCCGTCAGATCTGGACGCTTGCGATCATAGTAAACCGGAGTAGTTTGTGCCTCCGGATATCGGAAGTCTGTGTTCCGATACTTTACCGCCGGCAGGGTGTTCTCTGCCGTTTTGTAAACGGGAGAAGTAGACACGGACGGATATCTCGACTCAATCTTCTTTGTCGTTTGAGTGTCGTACGCGCCATCGTAATGCTGATAATTATAGTAGTTATTATTGTAGTTGTCTTTCCCTGCCGGATATTTATTATTCTCGTAATTCGTCATACCCTGGAACACCTTGGACAACATCTCTTCCTCGCTCTGTCCCTCGCCGTAATTACCGCCGTATTCATCCATATTGTATTTGTAGTTCGGCTCTATCTCATAGTTTCTACGGGTGATTGTACCGCCAAAAGGATATAGGAAGTACGAAGCGAGACCGAGACCCAAACCTACTAGCGACATGACGCCGAAGCTGGGCATCACTTCACGACTGAGAAAGTTATAGATCTGAGTGCTGATCGCCTTCTGCGGCTGCTTCTTCTTGCTCTTCGTCGTGTTCGCCGCGATCTTAGTCTCAGGCGCGATCTTCGATTCTTGCACCGCGTTATCCAGATAAGTGGGTTCAGTAACGCCCTCGTTAGTCTCCATTAGGGCAGGCATCATCGCGACTGTCGTCGAGCTTGGCACTGAGGTCGTAGGTTTACGCCTGCGATTCTTGTTCTTCTTCCTCTTCGAGTTATGCCTCGGCCGCTTCGTGGTCGACGCTGTCGTACTTGTCATCGACGTCGTCATGGCTGCCTCTGTTTGCGTTTCCACATTGATCTTCGTCAATTCGGGATTAAAATCGAACTTTAGATCTATTCTGGATTCGTTAAGATCGTCCGTGTCCTTCACTACGATCTCATCCATTTTATTCTTGTCAATCTTCTCGATCTTCAGGATCGGCGCGTTCACTTTAATCGGCTCTATTTCAATTTGCGTAGTCTCCACAGGCTTCTTCAGTTGCACCTTCAGCACGTTGTTTTCCTTTGTGCCAATTGGCTTTGATCTCACCGGCACCTCCACAAGATCCGCACTGGACGCATTCGAGTTGAACATGGTACTGCCGCTTAGGATGGTCGCGGTAGTAGCTGGAAGTAAAGTAGTCGGAGTCTTCTGTGTATCCATGAGCACCGATGCTTTTATCTTCGTAACGAACATCGGCCTCTCGGTGTTCTCCGGCTTGGCCAGCGGAGTCGTGATGATTGGAACCGGCTTAAAGGTTACTTTCTCGATCTTAGCTGTCGATGCGGAAGTTTCATTCTTTGCTGTTTCAGATTTGATCGTTGTTTTCCTCGTTGGCTTCGGTCTGCTCGGTTTCGATGTAGCCGGCTTTGTTGTTGTTACCTTCGTTGTCGTCAGTTTGGAGTGTGAAGTCGTTTTCGGCGCGGTAACTTTTGGCTTAGGTGTAGTTCGCGGCGGTTGATTCTTCTTCGTCGTGAGAACGGTCGTCAACGTAGCCGTTCCGTTGCTCGTTGTCGAAGTGCTCGTTGTTGTGGTGCGGATCACCTTCAGAGTCGTGCTCGATGAAGTCGATTCTGTTTTTTCTGAATCCTGAGTAATTCTTTCCGGTTTCAAAGTAGTCGCGACTTTCTTCGTCGTTATCACAATTGGTTTTTTTGTAATCACCGTCACTTTCTCGGTGGTTATGACAGGTGTCAATTGCGGTGTTGTCTTCTCCGTGAGTTTTTCAGACTGCGGAATCGTCTCCACTTTTTCAATTGACGAGCTCGGTCTCACCGTAAGTCGCACCTCTGTCTGGAACGGCTGTTGCGTCTTTATCTTCTCGGCTTCCACACTTTTCACAGTCGTGGACGGTGGATTCAGCAGAATCCAAGTGGAGATACCACCGGTGGTCGTCGGTTGATTTTTGTAGGCGGTAATCAGCCTCGTAGTGCTCATCTCCCGCTCGAGCTCCTCTTCCGTCATCGCCATCGCTTGGCCCGGATGACTGGCCTCGAAGTAGCTGAACTTGGAATTGATTGGCCTGCCGTAACTCACGGGTTCCAAATTGATTTCCGAACTAACGTCCCTTATCAATGAAGGGGTATTCTCCGAAGATTTCGGCGTAGTCGTGTGTTCGGCTTTGATGAGTTCCTTGTTATTTACCTTTACTACATCTTGTGGATTTGTAACGTTGAGGAGTTGAGTGGCGACGGTTCTCAGAGATTGATCCATATATTGCAGATCCTTCAAATCACGGTGGGTGTCGTTCCGTTGTTCGCTGAAATAAAATTTCACTGTTAGATTTGTTACAGAATTATGAAATATAGATTCGCCAAGCAAGTATTTCCAATTTATTCATTGTAACGTTATCAATACGGCGTATCATATTTTATATACAAGAAATTTATTATATCCTATTGTGTGTCTGTAATAAATATTGCATGATGAATCCCGTTTTATTTTATATAATTTTTGAATTATATAATTTTTATTAATTATTCATAAAATAATAAGACACACACGCTCTCCCTCTCTCTCTCTCTCTCATTTTTTACAAATATAATTTTTATAAATAACTTTTTGTAAATAATTTTTATACATTTTTGTGAATAATTTTTATAAAAATATATATGGCAGGATGAATTAAAGGATTAGCAAAAATGTCTAAGGATTACATTACATGTTATTTTTTCATGAACATTATTCTTACCTTCTTTACGTAATAATTAAGACTTGATTTAAAGATTGACACCATCGTCAAGCACCATAAATATAATTAAATGTAAAATAAAAAAGTGATGAAATGTAATAAAGCAATGTAACTTAAAATAAATTATTATGTCTACAATATATTTTACATAATAAATAAACTAGAAAGATTAATCTTATAATTATCTAAATTGAAATATCTATAATTCTCAGTTCAAAATTTTAAGTTATTTTCTGTTATCAGAGATATCTAGGAGTATTATTAATTTTTAATTTATTCGCAACTGAAATTAAAAGATTTTCGAGATTAAACTTTAGAAAAAAAATAGATAACAGAACTATAGTCTTCGATTTAGTCTCCATTTTATTTTAGATAAATTTTAGTTTATCAAAAATCTAAGTTTTTTTAAACATAATTACAAAAACTAAAAAATGGCGAAAAATTAAACTTGATGGAACAAGTTTTTATTTTTAATACACTTATGAAATTAAAGTCAGTAAATTAAATATAAGGTTAATCACTAAATTTTTTTCTTTATGTAATATTCTAGTATAATTGAAAATTAGAAAAATGTTATTAATTTAATATATTATATAATAAGATTTTAATACCAATTAATGTTTTCTTTATCATAAATTTTATTATTTCTTTGACAGTAATAGATTAGGATTTAAAGGAATCATAGGGGTGCAAAGATAGGAATATATATATTACTTTATATAATATACATGAAGGCATAAAAAATTATATAATCGCCCAATACAGTATTAATCTTTTGTTTTGAATGTTTTATTAACATTACATATTCGTTGGCACAAATACTGCTAATGCCCTGAAATGCTGTAAAATTTAATTAAGTTAAAATATATCAATATAACAGAAAACGCAAATCAAACTTTTTGCAATCCTATATCAAGTTGGACATAATTCTCATGTTAGTCTCGCGTAATTCTCCAAGTATTCGAATCAGTATACAATTATAATCGGTAAACTACATTTTTTCTATAAATAATAAGAATTCTTTGATTTATATTTTATTTATATTAGACTCGCTAATTTGATAAAATTGTGAATGAAATAATTGATTTTCGTTTATTTACGAAAAATTTATCAAAGAAATAATATTAAATATTATAATCAGAGCATCTTTTTTAAATACTATTAAAATCTATTTAAATAATTTATAAATAAACGATACGATAAGAGGAAAGAAACCGCAATAATTTCATTATCCTATACATAGTTCATAATAATGATAAATATTATCTATACATAACGCGAATTAATAATTATTAATAGTAATGTAATAAAGTATTAAAGTAGATTGCACTAGTTATTCCCCAATGTAATTAGTAAGTATTTTCTTACTGTAACTTTTGGTAAGAATAAAGCTATTAAATTATATAATTATATAAAAATATATTATTTTCTATATAACAACCTTAATTATTTTACATAAATTATATTTATAAAGGACGGATGTGAAAACTATTAATTATTATATTTATTTAATTACTATTTTATCCACCTAGATAAGTAAGCCTCATCCTTAATGAATGAAAATACCATACGATTATCTTGCATTATCATTATATGCGCTACATCAGCGTATTCATATAATGTTTTAAAACAAAGATAATCACCTAGACATTTTCTCTTTGCTTTTCTACTAACCACGCATCATTTTCAATCCAATATCGAACGATGCGAACGATCACTATACTTCGTAAATTCTATCCAATTTAAGTAAAAGTAACTCTAAAAGCGAGAGCGTACTTGCTTCATACAAGCTTTATGCCATGGCTCTCCTATTTATCCGAAGATCACCTAGCGTCACAAGAGCAATCGAAATGCAATTCATCTTCTGCGCTTCCTACGTCTACTCTTCCACTCGTTTAGACGATCGTACTTGTGCACGGCTCGCCTAACGAATTCTTCGAGATTCGGTGCGAAACTGATCGTTTTGTCAGCGGAACGGCCGAAGTCGAGGACGCTCGGTATCGCCCACGGGAAGACGACCGCGGCTACGCCGAGCATGCCGGCTGCCATTGCGGCGAACGGTGCCGCGGCGAGGCTGAAGAAACCATAACTCAACGGATTTAAAAAGGAAAAGTACGTAAAAACCGAAGCTATGGAGTTCAATACATTGCCTGGAGAAAAATCATCGTCGTCGTCATCGTCACCGTCGTTGGACAACGATCCTGAAGCGCCCGATGATAAAGATGGACTAGCTGCGCTTGATGAAGCGGGTTTAACAGCGACACTAGGCCGGCTGGGAAGACTCGGCAGTGCTGGCAATGCAGGCAATTGCAAGGAACCCGGCACCAGAGCATTATTGGACTGACCCTTCACCGGGCCAGGTTTGACTAAGTACGGGGGCAATTCCTCGCCAGACACGGAATTTTCGGAATCGAGACTTCCGCCGACAGGTGGCCCGCTCGCGGAAGCGACGGCAGCTGGTGGATCGACCGCGGAACTCGACGCGTCATCGCCGGGACCGTCAACGGACGATCCAGCGGGGATCGCTGTCGCTTCCGCGTCCGCTAACGGAACGCTCGAGCCGGACACGCTGATCTGAGTACCCTGAAACACCTCGATGGTCGACACTCCCGACGATTGAACGGGATCGTTCCATTGATTCGCGATCTCATCAGGATCTTTCTGGGAATCGTAATAATTGTGCTGACCCGCTTGCGGCGCCTCGAGTGGGATAGAGCTATATGTTCCACTTGGCGCGGTTACGTAACTGTCTAAAGAGTCCAACTGGGAGAGATCGGTGAACGCCTCGGCATATTTCTCGCTCTCGTCCGCGTCGCTCTGCGTCGCTAATGAGGTCTGCTGATCCTCCGCGATCGCCGGTGCGCCACTTGGCGTGAACACGTTCGAGACGTGCGAATTGACAATTATGTTCAGATCGGTGCATCCTTCTTTGCTTTGAATCGTATTGTTCACTCGGGTGTAAGTGTTTATCATGATTGTCGGACATTTTTTTCCAAAGGTGGACGAAGAAAGGGTCTCCTCTTTGGAAGGCTCCTTTTCTTCGTCCTTCTGAGAAGTGAACATTATGTGAACGTTGGGTCTCTGCGCCAAGGGCTCCGAGGAAGACTCTGAAGAAGCTGCTTGATCGACTGCCGTGTCTGTTTCGGGCGATTTTAATTGTGTCACGGTTACATTCGGCTTCTTCAAGCCGTCATTCAAAATATGAACCACTGTATTCTGCGTCACGTGTGTCAAAGGGTTGTAAACGGTTTTGTTTCGTAGTGACGCCAAATCCGGCCAGGAGGAAGAAATAAAAGCAGAAGAATTCAAAGAATCTGTCGTGTATTGAGGATGAGCGATTGAACTCGGGTTTGACCATTGGATCGGATAGTTTGCGTCTATTTTATCGAAATCTTGATTCGGGGTATCCTGAAGAACAATCGTCTCATAATTGTCGACGTAATCGTTCAACGGACGATTAGGTTCCAAGTTTTCATAGATCGATTCAACCGGCTCGATCGGTTTGTCATCATTGTAATCAGGAAATTGCGTACTGTTCGGAACGATAGGCGGTACCTTCAGCCAATGAATGATTTTTTTCACGCTGGAGTCGAGGATCGGGTCCATATGATCAAAATAATTATTCGACGCCAAAATCGGCATTCCGTCAGCACCCGAAAGGCCCGACTCGTGACTCGAGTCCTCCAAGGACGAAGTGTACTTCTCGTAATTGTACAGATCCTCGAGGTCCTGAAGTGCCGTGTTCGGCCAATGCTTCGAATTGTATTGAACAGGCGTATCGCCGTTTCCCTTTTTATTCCCACCACCGACTCTCTGACTCGGCGACTTCTGAGCGGACGAAGAGTGGCTGTTCTTCGTCGGTTTGGACGTCGCGCGATTGTTCAAGCCGACGGGCTTCCTCGCAGCTGTTCGCGTGAAATGGCCCTTTGCTGGCTGTTTTATTTCAACACCAGCAGAACCAGCGCCGTTGCCATTCTTCAACTTCGTATTCAACACGCTACTGGCATTCCGCCGATTCGAAGTCGAGTATGGATATCGAAGCTTAACGAAATTTCTATGGGACGTACCTGCGTTCTTGCGAGGGAACGCAGATGGTCGACTGTAGACTTCAGATTTCGAATTCGGGATCAAGGTCGTCTCCGTGCCGTGCGCCAATCTTCTTGAATTATTCAAGCCGTCGTCGCGCTGGTTGCCGCCAATGCGGCGAGAAGAATCATTGATGACACCCGGTTTCGAATTTCCGTGCGAAATCACGATCGAGTCTACATCTTTACGAATCGAATTACGATTTCTGTGAACAGCAGCCTCTGTCTGAGAATTACTCGGAATCCTTGCCTGTGCTGTTTGCAAGGAAGATCTATTTACATCCTGCTCCAACTTCCAACGTGATGTCTCATCTCCAATACCCTCATTCGCGAATGAATCAGACCTAATCGAACTCGACTTCCGACGATTTTCTGCTGCGACCGAGATATCGTCATTTGTCTTCTGGAAAGCAGATGCATGAGTTGCTAAGAAATCATTTCCTGTTGAGTATAAGTACCGCGTCTGACCGACCGATTCGAGATTTCCATTCGGAGTCACTCCAGATTTCAATCTCTCTGAATACCCAGTATTCATCTTACCGGAATAATTCGTTCGAATGACTTTTACATCGGGGCTAAATCTCGTCCCGCCTATCCTTTCGTTTGGAATTGTTTTGGAATTGCTAGAGGAAATACGAGGCGAAGATCTATCTACGTTGCTCGATTTTCGAACATTGGCGATTTTCGCGATTTCACCTAGCACATCCGTCCTTGGAAAATGTGAAGGAGCGTTTACCGCTCTAAGTTCAGGCATCGTCCAGATGTCGTCGATCTTGGAACGACGAGCGCTGAACGATCGCGCCGTCGCGTTCGGGACGAAATCCGGACGATCGCCCGCGCGTGAACCGACTGCATTATGCTCGCGCGAAGAATCGATACTATCGCGGAAATGTGTGATATACTTTCTACTACTTCCGGAAGTCCCTGTATACCTGCTATCGTCTCGAACAATGTCGTGTGACTTGCTCGAAACTTGGATTCCTCTCCATCCCACATCGCTCCTTTCTATCATCTTCGCTTGCGAATCCACGCCTAAAAAAAGAAAAGCGTTTTAATTTTAGGTCTTACACAGGGATTCTAATGACACAAACTTGCCGACACGCAACGTCGACAAAGCTTGCGAATAATGCTAATAGCCAAACACGTGAAATCACTATCCCGTTACAGCACGAAGGTTTCTCAATGCCTTAATTCGAGCGACTGCCAAGTTAAACACTTCCGCCTTAGGAAATTCGGTTTTGCAAAGAAAATGCGGGTGGTAACGTTAATGCACGAGAAGCAGCGACGTAATTACGGCGTCGCGAAGAAGGCAAGTTGTTATCCGACACGCTACAACAATTGATGCAATTGAATAATTACGCGATTGGTGCCTCACATGCGTTTTCTCCATAATTGGAACATTGAACGCAACTTCAATCCTTTTGAAGAAGAAATGAATGACTCGTTATTACATTGAAAGAGAGAAATGCAATTGAGTATTACCGTCGTAAATACGAATCTACCGAGTAAAACGCAAAGTCGGGCTATTGTATACTACTAAACACTAATCACTATTTGATCATTCTCTGGCTGCCGCAATTAAGATGCATTAAAAGATAACAGATCAGCAATTGAATTAGCAATTGAATAAGCGCGGTTCATTGGTTACGATTGCACCGCGAAGATAGCATCAATTTCGTATTTAGAAAATCGTTTCCTGCTGCCAGCTTGTCTCGTTGCATCGCTTTTATTGCTAAATAATCGTTTCATTGGACCGATCACTTCCGATCACGTCATAACGTTATATATATATCGTAATATAATTTTCTGTGGGATACCCACCATTCTGAGGTCTGGTGTCGCCCGATCCTGCTATCAGCAGGACCACCACGATCTTTAACAGCTGCATCCGCATTTTCGCACTGAAACAAAAATCCAAGAAAAATTTTAAAATCAGAAAGAAGGACTATAGAAAATTACGCGCAACTCATTTGCAAATGCTGGGACTACGTTCTTGAGAATGATGCGCGATGAATTGTAAAAAATACAGATAATCCCGCGAATCGAGATTCGCGAGGCTAGAGGCTATCCTCGACACGATGACCTACACTCAAACGCTGAACCTGATCTTGAGCAACAAACTAGATCTTGGATGGATCTCTCGTCTTGCACTATGTCTTTGAGACAACCAGTCAACAGGAAGAGAACTTACCGGTCGCAAAAAAAAAACGATCTTGCGTGATCGCGAAAGGCGCGATTGAGCGGCACGTACGCGAGGAGAGAACGATGGTCGGAAGCGCGTGGAGCAAGCGCGCGGAAGTCGAGGGTTTTAATTTTATGACCGACAAAGATGCGACGCTTGCGTTAATATTCATGAGGATTGACACGCATCAGCTATATTGCAAAAATTTCTATCTGTACTATGTACTTATATTTCAACAGTTGCTCTTACGATAATTCGATGATGATATGTTTATAAAACGAATACATATTAACTGAACATTATTCTCTAATTTATTGTAGAATGATATTAAGCAAAATAGAAATGATTTAATTAGTTTTGTCTCCCTTTCTTTCGCTAATTTAATTGTTGTTATTTTACAAATAAAATCGTAAACATAACGAATAATGTAACCAACAAGTTCTTGAAATACATATATAAGACACTATGTATTATATTATTATTAAATTTATATATGAAACAATGCCAAAATTGATAAATTAAAAAGATAGATATTCGAATCAAGTATTCTTTATAACTGTGGATTTTCAATAATTATGATACATATGATATAAAAGGGAGGGAGATCATTTTCTCAAATGTTCTCCCAAATATTAAGAATTTTATAAATCAGACAAAACAGTCACAAAACATAAAAAAATTCAAAATACATGCAATCGTAAATGGTTACCAGTGACGCAATTGTCGAGACAGTTGATTCTGGCGAGTTTACTGCGCGACGTGAATTTCTGATCACCGATTTGTCAACTAAGGTCTATTGAAAGCATATTTGTATTCGATGCTCATTTCCGATTGTTCCAATCGTCTATGCACGCGGAATGCGAACAATAAGATTACTTTATCATTGACGTAAGTTAAGCATTCATCTGCACAATAAAATTCAAGAAATTTCCGTGCTGTGACATTAGGAGTTTCGTTGCAGGTACAAATCTTTTCAGAAACTCCTTAAAATTCGAGTAAAAAACTGTAACTATTGCCTCCGAATAAGAATCATCAATAAATATAAATTAAATATTTATTAAAAATATTTCTGTAAATCAAATATATAAATATTTTAATTCGAAAACTGTACATCATGCAGATAATACTTTAAATATCGTCTCTAGCGGTCACGAGCGCGTAATAGCGAGGAGGGGGCTGATCATAAACGAACGGAACGTTCTTTCTCCAGCATTGAAATCTCCACCGAAGGTTTTAACGAAGGCTTTCAGCCTCAGGCCTGAAGAAGCCAATGCACTGTAAACCCTACATTAACATCTCAAGCGAATGGAATTCTCTAACGATCACAGCTGATTGTCACACGGGTTTTTTTTACCGTTGCATTTTTTTCATTTTTATATTCGTGCCCGTTAACGGTACCGAACCGGGCGTCGATCTTCTTCGGGTCCATCGTATGTGATCGTCGTGCATCTCGGGGAAGCGTGCGAGAAGACCGACAAGACATTATTCCATCGGTAGAATAGCCGTAGAATCCGACGCTTGAATTCTACGAGCGGGACACGTACCGTTAACCATTTGAATATTTCTTCACGAACCAGAAAACCGCTCGTAGGCTCTGTCGAGTTGCAAACAATCTTGTGAAGAGATTTATCATTGAACTGAATGAATTTATCGAATAATATATTAATCAGCCGCAATACTAAATATATTAATTTCATTGTAAAGTATAAAGAAGAATTTTAAATTTGACGAGTCAGATTTAATTTTCAAATACCATCAAATTTTTGGAAACGTTGTATATATAAAAATATGTAATTTAAAATTAATAATAAACGAACAAAAATTAACAAGATTATTATTTACCACATTTATAATAATTATTACGTGTAGGATAAATGCTTTAATTTAAAATAAGATCATTATAAGAATTAGACAAGAATTTCGATTTGGATATAATTATTTGAATAAAATCGATAGAAAGAGTTTTATTTTTTTAATGAATAGAACCGTTGTACGTAACAATAATTGTTATTATTCATGCTCTTTTTATTTACGCACTGACTATTTTCGGTGGCGAGCATGGTAGCAATTTTCTGTAACATTCTAGCGTAAATAGACGCAAATGCATTTACGGGAAGCTTCCCCCTCCCCCATACCTAATTTGACTCATTCGATAACAAAATTTAAAACTTAATCAATAATAAATTAAGATTATAATAAATAAGGGAAACTATAATACAATATTTTGTAAATTTATCAAATGTATCAACAAAATATTACTTCTTTCCGACATTTTTATAAATTTTATCACCGATAAATGTTTAAATAAAAAAATAGAAACAGTTCAAAACGTATCGTCGGTCTGATAGAGGGAATCGCCGATGATTATTCGTAATATTCCTGAGATCACTGCAAGAACAAGATCCCCGTTTCCGGAACGCTGCACGCCAGCGGAAAAGATCGCGCGCAATAAAGATACGCTATTTAACAAACAGATTTGCGCTCTAACGAGCGCCGAACATCTATCGCCGCTAGAATTAGATCACGGCGGATAAGAAACGAAACGTGACAAGGCATGAAGAATGGCAGAACGATCGGCACTGAGAGCACGTCTCTCGATCATCCGGGTCAGTAAATCGCATTAATTTCGACGCGACCAGATCGGATCTTATTCGGAGAAGTAGATAAGCTGTATTATGGAAATCAGATATGCCTCCACCGTGACCGTTTCGGGCAATAGACGTTTTTCACGCAAAAGTGCTCTCTTATTGATCTCTATTTTAACCCACATTAATAACGATAATGCTTGCTACTTCGTTATCTCGAAAGATGCAATGGCTAACTTTTCATCGGTATGAAGCTTTCATTATGAGAAACAGTGTTAGTGAAGCGTGAAAAATTAAATAATTCAATGACAGAGAGAAAGAGAGAGAGAGAGAGAAGAAAATTGAAAGTATTCATACATAAGAGAAATGTAACGACTATTTTTCTTGTACACGTGAGTTTAATCTTTTCCCGGAACATTAATAATTTTGAAAAATGTTTTCAAGATAAAAGAGTGATATCTTTAATTCTGTGATATATTTGATACCATGTTCCTTCTTTTTAGAAATCAGATTTTTAATTTTAATTTGATATCAAATTAACAAAATTAACTTTAATTCTAAAGAGATTTCAAAAGTTAAAAATTTTTGAATTCTAAACTTATTAAACATCTTGTCATTTTTCATCAACGTTTGATCCGGTGGAAATAGGTCAGTAGCATATTAATATAATCGGTGCATTCATTTTCAAATCTCTTTTGGAGCGTAGCATATAAATTCCAAAAGTACTCCCATTATCTTTAATCACCTAATGAGACAATATAGTAAGACCGTGCAACACGATTCAACAAGTGTAACATAACGTAATGATGCAAAAAAAGAGAAACAGGAAGAAGAGCAGTGAGCTCTTCACGAGGAAGTAACTACGAGTTGTGGCGCAATGAAATAGATATAAGTGTAATTTATAAGCGATATCATATCTTAAACATGAACCGTGCAATGCTGTTGTTCATTTTTGTATATCCTTATAATATTCCTCATTTACATTTCTCAATAAGATGATATCTTCGCGCATTCATTAAATTCATAACCGTTATATAATTATAAATGCGGAAATTCATAATTAATTATTTTGAATAAATCCCGTTATTTTTCTGTTCGTCGTTTTTAAAGCAAAATTTTTATGATATTGCATTTAACAAGTAAATGGTATTTATCCAGGCGATTGCGCTTTAAAATATAATTGATATTTTTTTCAAGAAAGAATATTACAGATCAATGCATGAGCTGGCAATTGCGGATAAAATTGTAGTCAGTTAATAATCAACATTCAGCTGAGGAAAATTAAAAGGAGTACCAATCGAAATTATCATTAAAGATGTTGTAAATATTAAATTACATTCATACTGACTGTATATTCTTGTTTAGATTTTCTTTTTAAAGAACAAGCCAATTATTATATTATTTATGTAATACCTTTCAAAATAATTACATTTGTGAAAATATTTATAAAAAAATCGAGGATAAAAGCAAATTTTTCTATAAATTCACATGATTCAACAAATTAAATATACAACTTGAAATATTTAATGATTGTCATAAACAATCAAAGTCTTACCTATGTTTCAAGTAATTTGTTGGAGCATGGAATCACTTCAGACGCGATCGCCACACACACCCGACGATCTCGCGAAGCGCACGATCGCGGAAATACGCGAAACGGTTTTTACCGTGCACCACCGAACACGCGCGTTAGCCCTTCGACGACCACCTTTTCGGAAGAAAAGAAGAGATACCACTGAAAAAAGCTTGAAGTGCTTGAAGAGCAAACTCCGGAAACCGAGTCGAGTACCGCGATATTCGAAAATTCGCAACACGAGACGAAGGAAAAGAACGGATCGCGATGTCGCGACACCGGACGAAGCGGACTGAGGCGAAGAAGAACGTCGGAAGACGCGTGTCGACTACCCGGACGATGTTTCGACAATGGTGCACGGCTGACTGGCTGTCCGACAAGTCGTGCTCGCGTACCCAGGTTGGAGAAGGTTGGAGAAGGTTCGTAGCGGGCTGAGGAAGAGGGTACACGCGCTCGCCTAGCCGTGAGGAGGCAAACCGAACGAAGGTGGAGCGCGCCTGGTCGGCGCGCGCGGGCCTTAGGACCCGTTATACCCGACGGTGCTACGAGATCCGCCCGAGTTGAACAACCTTCGCTCGTCGCCCGTTGTCGTTATTGCCAGATACCACGCGCGTATGCTAAGCGCGAGTGAGAGAGGCTTTTTCCGCCGCCGCCACCGCCGCCGACGACGATCGATGCCCGAAGTGGGTGAACTTGACGTACGGTGCTCACGGCGATACGGTATCTCTCGAATGCCTCGAGCGGTCCCGTATCCGGAAGGGCACGCTTTTAAATTCGATTTGTTTCCTGCGAACATTGAATCCAAGTGCATTTAAAGATAATTGCTTGAAGAAGCACTCTGGAGATATAAATCCAATCGTATTGAAATGTAGAAAGAGTCTCAGCATTTTTATCAATCGAAAATGAAACGATATAAAATGATAGAAAGTTATATTTTCTATAAATAAGAATTACATAATGCGAACGTAATTTGAAAAAGAAAACTTTACAATCCCAATCGTTTCGAGCATAAAATCGTAATTCTGGAAGAAAAATAGACAACTCTTCGGACACTTTAAAATCGAAACGACTGGAAGTCGAGCTGACTTAAATATCGGACATAACATAATTACAGGCAAAATGGCGACATCGAATCTAGATAAGGAAGTCGATATTCGTATTAGATCAGGAAGAAAAGTGAATAGCCGAACTTTCACGATGTGGATGCTGATATCGGTATCAGCATCTATGCGCGTCCGTGAAAGTTATAATATTCACTTCGTTGTACGGTGCGATAAGCATCGCAATGCTCCAGATAGAATTGACGCATAACAACGGAATGCGTTTATATTTTCTTATTTGAAAAATATTCATTGACATTATCAACATCAATCAAAACTTGCTTAGGATTTTCAGACTGGAAGCGAAATTTATATATTTTCATGTAAAAATTAAATTATTTTCGAAAGGACCTTTATCTTTTCAATACTTTTATATACTTTTCAGTACTTTTATGTAAAATAATATAAAAAATTGTAATAATATAATAGTTTAATATAAAAAAATACCGTAAAATATATGAAAAATAAAGAAATTTCTTTTTTTTACGCATCTATATGGAATTTTTTTTACCATTTTCATTACGTCGATTAAATAAGAGCCTCATCAAGATTACAAAATTCAAATTGGATAACGTTACCAACAAGAATTGTGTCAGACAGAAATTACTGTTAGTTGATAATGTTGAGCAACTTTGTTCCAGCCCATCTTTAACATCCTGCATACATTCTGACAGCATGATGAAGGGTTCACGCTATCGGTGATGAGGCGATGCGTGATGCTAACTGATGGTTAATTCAGGAAGCAGTTTTTCCTGAATGCAATTGGAATGCAAGCGGGTGTCGAGCACGGAGAGGAGCGCATTCTGAACGATAGAGACGCCGAAGCCGAAGAACGAAACACGATGTTGACTTGAATCGGGATCCAAAAAATCGACGAAGGAGGAGAACCGACGCGCGATAGAACATCACCTGAGTGACGAAAGACGCCGATCTGTTCTAATGGGCCTGACAGTTTCCCAGTGCGTGCCAGTGATCCACTTGTCGCGTCGCAACGCATAATCAGACAATTGCTGATTCGCGGAAAAACATTTGCTTCCGTCGCGCCACGCGGCTCTGAAATCACTCCGTCGTAATTTTACAAAAAATTTACGTAACACTCACGGCACTCGTATAATCACAAACAGGCTTTTTCTTCGTAATAATGGCAAAAAATTTGAATGCGTTATCTCAGTCAGTAAGGATACGCTGAATTACGAGTTAAGTGGTTCAACCACCATCTGTGCTCGTGAAGTAGAATAATAAGCAGAGAAAGGACAAGTCATGGCATTTAGCAGTAAAAGAGCTGCTCGTAAATCTTATTTTTTTCACTTACTTCCACTATATACCCTATGATTATAATTCCGAAAGTAACTTTAATAGGAAAATGTCCATTGAACGCTCTGCAACTCTGCTTATCATCCTCTCGCGCGAATAATACAAAATACTTATTTCCAACAAAGGAGAAAATTGAGTTAGATTAATCTGAAATTAAAAAACGGAAATTATTTTCCGCGGCAGTTTTACCGATAGTTAACGACAACAATTTCTAAAATCAGTCATTCATAAAATTTCTCAAAATATCTCGTTACGTGAAACGATTTTTAAAGTCTGTATATTTTTTAATAAATAAAGAAGCTGAAATTTATGAAAGAATCCGTTGAAGGTATCAAGTTTAAAAGCCGAAAAGAAGCAATGGTAAACCGAACCCGGAAGGTTCGTAATAACCGAACTTGCCGGTCGGCTGTCCCAGAATCATCCTCCGCCGCCTCGACTCTTATGTGGGACATAGCGGCACTTCTTGCGGGCTTAGATACCTTCGCCGGCTGACAGCAAGTGGAGTCGCATCGACGTCATCGCTAGGGAACCATTTCTGAATTAATTTCTACGCGAGTGTGCACGTCTCAGGCCTAGATTAATGCCTAGCTGAATGTCTCTCGCAATGGAAAACGCGATCAAATCACCAGTTGACGGTTAGATGACGTATGCTAATATGAATTGCAAATAGCGAATAGTTTAATTCATCGTTCGCGCGCTTGATAAATAAGATAACAGCTTACGTTATGTAGCAGATCGTTAAATAGGTTGGCGGGGCGTTGAGAAGCAGTGAGAAAATAATATGGTAATTAGAATTTCTAATAAAGCAAGTATTTGTATTATGTTTAGATTTCCTTGTTTTCTTTCGTGAGAACTTCTTATATATTCTTATTAAGAGTCGGTGACTGCATTATTACGTAATAAACAATTAATCATGCTTGAAAGCAGGCTTCAAATGCACGTACGAACGTAGACATATTGGCAATTTCTATATAGCTTCCTAGTTCTTTGAAAAACAAATGGAAATGAATTATTCCTTTCGCTTTCCTTTCTCGTAATGCTTTATAAGCATCTTATTATTCCTTATTATCATTACATTATCAAAATCACTACCTTTGATTATGTTTTCCTTATCGATATAGACATATAAGAGAAATTGTTCTCGAGTAATTTTCACCGAACACATTCGTCATATGCCTACATTCATAATTAAGATGTCCAATGGGCTTATGTAAAAATGATGAATTATAATGAGACGATGAATCACAGACGTGTTCTCGTAGTTTGTTTTATATTTACCGTACCATCACACAATATCATCCGTAACATTTCAATAATAATGTCACTGTCATTGTTTAATAGCCGAAAGCGAAAAAATTGCGTAATTCTAAAGCATTAATAAAAATTGAATTTATCGAAATTAATGAAAAAACGGAATGTATTCAATATTTATCATATACACCACGTCAAATATTTATAGTGACAAGAACTCAATTGGCGTACGGCCTTGGCGCCTTTCTGCGGCGAACAGCCAACCGTCTTGCACACAAGGTCATGGTGCTGCCATTCAAGCCGGTACATAGCGGCGTTTGCTGCATCGTGTTATTATCCTTTCGAAAGGAAAGGGGATGCTGGATAGTTCAGTGGTAAAGCGGTCGTCTGTTGAGCGCGAGAGATTCCGCATTCCCCATCCTGCCATCCAGCTATACAAGGAATTTTTAGAATGAAAATTTATACCACCAATATAATGAAACGAGAATCACAAATCTCAATGAAACTGGGTAATAAAATCAATCTTGCAAATCTGTAGAGTTGTACATTCTAACAGAGAACGGAGCCCCGCAGTGGAAGAGAAAGAAGAACAAGAGAAGAAGAAAATTCCTTCCAGGAGATGAAAAGTCATTCTATGTACACAATTGAGCAATTATTATTTTGCTCAATTAATTAAAACCATGGTTCAACTTTGTCACAACTTGTTTAGCGAAGCAAATATTTTATGCAATTTATTATTTTATTTTAAGAAAGACTCGAACCAATATAAAATTGAGAATTAATTTTTTTTAATTTTATTTTCACACACAATCAAATAATTTAATTAATTATCGAAAAACTCTCTGACATGTTTATTTTTTATTAATAATACGTGTGTATGTACTTCGCGGTATTTATACATCCGAAATACGTAACGCGTGATGAATTTTGATTATATATGTACATGTCCGGACGATCCATCGATCGCATCTTAATGAAGTGCTAACTCGACTTTATTAATCATATCGTATGGGATGCCGTCAGAGTACAGATATTATTTTTGAATTTTTCGCTTATTAACAGATCGAGGATGCGGAACGGATCGGCGTTGAATAGGATAGCGTCGCGACGGGTTTAATTAGCAAATACTATCATAATTAAGTCTGTATTTTAATACTTGTCAGCTGCATGTATCGATATTTATATATCGGTTGTTAAAACTCCTTGCTGTTCTAAATTATTCGTATTGCTGTGTTCGTGTTCGAGACTTCGTGTGCGTCGAGCGGTTCGTAGTTTAATGCGAGCGTATTTTTTCAATATTATTCCTCTGTCACGATGTAGTAAAGTGCACATTGCGTGCGAGTAAGGTCGGAAATGTACACGTGAAGTACCGTGACGATTATCGTGTTCTAATGATTAGTACGCGCGATCGTAATTAACCGTGTTTTCACGTGTAAGTGTTGTGTGAGTATCGTGAGCGAAGAAACATCAATAAAGAGCAGAAGAGGAAAAAAGGGCCCGGAAAACATCGAGCGACGATGGAACAACAGTGGAGTAAACAATATATTTTTTTTTGTTTCTTACTTGTTAAATTAATCATTTTTATGTATTTCACAATTTATTGGAATAATTTATAATCATTTAGAGTAAAAATAATTTTTATTTACAATTTTAAATGTCATTAAAAATTTTATTAAGAATTTATACTTACGGAAAAAAGTTTTAGTTTTTAAATAATGTAATTATTTCTTATTAGATATATACTTAAAAGATAAATAAAAGATTTTGAGCAATAATTATTTTTTAAAACATTAATTATTTTAGACACTGCTATAATTTGGATTTTATACGGGTTAATGTAATGTTACAACTGCGCTGTTGCATAGCTAATAAGTAACCCTGCCTTTGTGTGACTCGCCGATTTTTATGAAACTCGGTATATTTGTAGATTAATCAAAAATAATAAACACATATTTTCTTATATCGGCAATGATGCAACTTTAAGAGTAAAAACCACCCCTTATATTCATAAGCGCTATTAATTGGTTCATTACATTTAAAGTTTACGGTATTAAAACTATTTCTGAGTTTTGAAAATAATAAACGAGTTTTCGTCGCTGAAAGCAAATTCAAAGTAAAAATTATAGAATTTAAAATGGCGGATCCAATACACCACCATATTGTGTAAATTATAACAATCTTATTTTTTATCGAATCTAGGAATAACCGATGAGGAGATGGTGAGAGTCTATTCTAATTTTGTTTTCGTTTTATTTTTTACTTTTTTATTTATATTTATATTTTTATTGATTTTTTATTTCTTCGCTTATGAATATAAGGGATAGTTTTTACCCTTAAAGTTGCACCATTGCCGATATAAAAAAATATGTGTTTATTATTTTTGGCTAATCTACAAATATTGAGTTTTATTAAAATTGGCGAGTCACATAAAGATAGGATTACTTGTGAATGTGTCAAATTATCTGATGTACAGATTAATGTTCACAAATATTTTAATCAAGAATTATATATAAACGTTCGTCAATTTATATAATTATATTTTATAATAAATACTCTACAACAGACATGTATGCAAAGCTCATGAAATAAATCTCATTGTTATCGACATGTTATTAATTAGTTTAGTCATTTATTCATATCATCATATATTTTATTTGGTAAAGATATTTTATGTTTTAAACAGCAATGGAATTATATAACTTTAATTATCATTAATTACAAAACACATAAATCATTTTAATTAAAATCATTTTAAGTAACTGTCGTGTAATTAATCTTGACACGATGTTCCAACAAGCAATTGCTCGGAGGTATCGACCGTGAATCGAATTATCGGCACGTTGATCATCGAACTAATAAGGAATTGCTCGTTCCAGTGAGTGAAAAGAAACAAAGAAGACCAAATGCGGCATCATCCATTTCAAAAGATGATACCTTCGGAATTTCTGATTATGATACATGTTAATTCGTAGAACTTATAGATCGCAGATAGGAACTACGGATGCGCCGCAAGATAAAATAGCAAAAGCGTACGAGAAACGATCAGAGGTACCGGTATTTGAGCAGAAGTACCTAATTGGCACCTAGACTACTGCATTCTATTCTATAACATACACACATAGAATGAGGGAGAAATTTCGATTAAAGTATCTCCAAGTGAACAATTTCGCGAAAATTGATGATAAAGAAAAAGACTAAAACCGAGCATTGTTTGGCATTTATAAGAGATATTAATTGCGATGAACCTAACCGACTATTATGTGTATTAAAATGAAGAAGCTCTTTGAAACAAAGATTAGAGAAACAAATGCAGCTAGGAATCTTTGCTTATTAAATAATAATTATTACAGCGCTCTAAGAATAACCCAACGTACTTGTTAAAGTTAGCAAAATATATAGACATATTTATAATGTGTTGAGAAGAACAAAGAGAGAAAATCAAATTTATCATCGGCCATTAATCGTAAGCATACAGTGAGTCGAGAAAGTGATCGTTAATTATTGTCGAGTTAAACAGCTATTTAAATGGCTTGTTTGTAAACAGTCAGCGTAAAGCCATCTAACAGTGACTTCCTTCATGAAATTCAAATCAAACGATCCACTTCGTTTCCTCTAACGGACTGTTGAATCCTTAATCTTTACGCCTCCAAGTACTTCATTCTCTCACTGTAGAAATTTGTGCTACATCATCGACGTCTCATTTCTCATGTAGGATATAAACTGCATGTAAATGTACAATATTGCCAATTATTCGAAGCTATTTTGCGTTTGATCTTAGATATAATATATAGATGATACATTTAAGATATAATACGTCAAATTGAGATAAAATATCTTGCAATTACAAAGTCCTATTTTTCTTCATTTGAACGAAACTGCCAAAAGCGTCGATATCATGTCAAAACCGTAAACACGAATCAATGAAACTAAAAGCCGTGAAACCACAAATGTCGTAAAAAAGGTAAAACCACGATGAACGACAAAGAGCGAAGACCGCAAGAAAATAAAATAATAAAATATTAGAACGATAAAACAAACTTTAAAAATGCACAAAATTTGATGTAAACTCGATATAAAAATAAAAACATTGAATATAAGTGATCATATTAATTTGTGCTGAATGTTTAAACTAATTTAAGATATCTTTATGATTATGTATAAATCTTTCTTGAAAAAAAAATCCTGTTTGTAAGTTATCAAAAACACATTTGATACAATATTTAATATTTCTTATCTTCAGTTCTTTTATTAATTATGATTAACTTACCCCTTTCCTATATTGCGAGCTGAGTCATTAATTTTCACGATCGGCTGTTGGTAGTAATTTTTCGCTGTTTAACGATTTCCGAGAATGCGGAAAAAATCCTGCAACTTCATATCCTAGTTCCTTCCGCAGTCCGCGATAAGGTAGGCTGCTTCAACCGGGAAAATGATTGTACGATGATACTACTGGCAGCTATTTCTCGTATTTCAACGGGACGTTTACACGGCCGGCAAATTTGTGAGGCGAAACGTCCGATCTGAAAGGCAAGCCTGGCATGAAATATTAGATTTAAGGGGCATTAACGCGGGACGAATATGTTGGGAAATATTGACTATTTTGCGAGCGAGATATTTGCAATTCTTATGAGACAAATTAGAATCAATCACAATGTTAATTAGCGGCCTTTCTTCACACACAAATGTAACATAACGATATGTAAAATATCGTGATCGTAATAAACATCTACAAGTAAAAAACAATGTATGTAAAGTGTGTAATGTTTTATTATAATATATTTTACATTTGTTTCATAATCTTTTTCAAGTAAAATTTTTGGATAATTTGCAAAAAAGTCATGATAAAAATAAATGATGATAATAATGTTACCATAATAAATGATGAAAATAAGATTGCTAGAAATTTTACATAATTAAAAAGTAACTTTGTATTCGAAAGATATTTATTCACAATCGGTCTATGTTGTATCACTAGTGATAGCTATGATTGCAACAGATTAATGAATTTAAAGAATTTTGCTAAGATTCGATACTTCGACTGTCATTCCTGAAATTGCTACACCGCGAACTATACATCTCGT
>VBVR01000660.1:0-41808 GCA_011638315.1 Tetramorium parvispinum | reverse complement strand
AAATATATACCAGTCATTTACTGGTATTTTTTGCAATTTTCCACTTTCTTAATTAAAAGTATTACTTTTTAAATTTTTTTTTAGAGATAATACGTAGCACTTTTAAAAAACAAGTAAACAGTCATTAGTTATGAGTGGTTTTTCATTTTTTCTGTTTTATACACATGTTATAATTCACAATATACATCGTGAATCACTTATTTGTTCATTGACTGATGCAGGTCATTGACCCTATATTCAAAGAAAAAGTATCAAAAGATAATGAAATGATATCTGCGATGGGGGAAACAACAAACTAGTTTTTTATCGCCCAGCATTTTGTAAAAACAATGCAAAATAAATTAATCTCGAAATGAGATTAGCATAATTTTAAGAACACAAATTATATTTATGTATAACATCTCAAGAAAGAAAGATGCTAAAACTTTAGATTTATATTGATTGATGCACCATATACTTTTCATATATACGTATTTCGCATTTTTTATCTGATAATTTTATTAATTTCTTTAATATGAATTATAAACAGTCGCCGTGATAATGCCTGATTTATGACTGAAAAGGGGCTTTAAACATGCGATGTTGTTCTCCTTTGTTCAGTTATCATGAATTGACCGATGGATCATATTCGACTATTTATCATTTTTGTAATCTATTTCGCAGTTAATTGCTATACAGTTAACCTTTTCTAATAAGATTAGTTTTAGTACGTGAAAATTGTAATGCAAACAAATGACGCATCTTTACCAGCGCGACAGATAATTACAAACTGCCTTGTAAATGCCTTGTAAAATGTTTGAAATAGATAAGAAGAAAATGAGACGGGGAAATAAAGCAAGACTGTGCAAATTAGATTTATCGAACAATTCTTTGTAAATAATAATTAACTGTGAGACTTAACAATGGAAATTAACTACAAAATGATACTGTATAAGAATTTTCTTTTTTTTTTTGTCGCAATACATATGGTAATATTTATGGCTACGTAAATGTAATTTATAATGATATAAATATATTCACTTTTATTATTCCGAAACTGATTGCCTTGTCACATTTCAGATTGCATTTTTAATGAAAAGAAAAATACCAACGAGAGAAGACATTAAGAAGACTATATTGGGTATCCTTCAATCTACAGCATTTCTTTCATGGAGTGGTTTTTCTTACTCGTTGTTTATTTGTTTGTTAAGGTAAGAAATAATAAATACAGTTATTTAATACAGTTGGATTTCCTAGAAAAATTTCATTGATAAAATCAACTTTATCATTCACTTTCAAGAAACATATCTATCAGCGAGAACAATAATACATTCAAATATATGAGTACTGAAAGACATAATTATATCAATATTTATGTTTCAGGCGAATACTTGGACGCTTTTATATGCCGACCGTATCTTACTTTCCGTCCTTTTTATCTAGCCTATCTGCCATTGTGATCGAAAGAGCATCTAGGCGTACGTTATTGTGTCTCTATGTATCAAACGTTGTAAGTAAATGTTATAACAATTAAATAGCTAATATACATTATCATTATCGTTTTTTTTTTCTAGGCAACGGAAACGTTGTTCAGAATGGGTGTGTGGCGAGGATATTTCTCGCCTATTCCAAAAGGAGAAGTCTACATTTTTGCTGTAAGCGTAGCTGTGTTATTGTATTTTTTCCGGTCAAAGACGAATAAGCAGGATCAAATATATAAAATATTAAGGTATCGAATTTACATACTCGATATACGTATGTAAAGTATATACAATTATATATATATATATATATGTATATGTGAATTCAAAAAACAGGATGATTGTTGGGCGATATGAAGAGACTGAATATCTTACAAAGAAAAAATTGCATCCTGAAACATCTTCAAAAGATACCACGACTGGCGACGAAAAGAATGACAGAAATATACGCAGGAGTTCTGCAAGGCACAAATTTAGTATTCTGTGGAAATCTTTTGAGGCGTACAAGTATATCATTAACAGTTTAAAGGCACAAAGTAAGGATCCTTCGTGTCCGCATCCTTATAGCTGTGCACATTATATTTTAGCGGTGAGGAAACAGCGACATGGAAATATTCTAGAAAAATATTCTGTATTTCGATATATAATTAACTCTCTTTTCTACTTAAAGGACAGTGCAAGGATCTTCAGTTATGGTGTTTGCGGGCAAATAGCGCTTAAACTAATCTTGCAATTTAAAAGATTACTTCAGAAGCCGAAATTATTAAAGACTACCATCTTTCAAAGAGAAAATCTAAATCTGGCTGTATTTCTTGGAGGATTTACCGGTCTTTACAGGGTATGGTATTATGCTCTGCATACTTGATGCAAATTATAGAATTAAATATCGAACAATTTTGTAACGTCTTTCGCCAGTAACTATTTTTGTACTTACCATTATATATATTTCTCGCTTCTTATGTAGCTAGTGTCATGCATGTTAAGAAGAACTCTTCACAAAGATTCGCACATTTACGCTATTCCCGCTGGACTTGTCGCAAGCGTAACGTTTATGGCATATCCCAATACTACTATAGCCTTATATTTCATGTGGAAGACACTACAGGTATTATATATTCCTATTAATATATTCTATTAGTATATTTAAGATCTATAATAAATTATGACGTAAAACATTATCGGCTCTGTTTCAGTTGTTGTGGAATAATGCAGTGGAAAATGAGAAAGTACCTGAAATTGGCTCGTGGTTCGTGATTTTATTGTATTGCTGTAGCACGGCACTTCTCTTCCATACAGCTATACTAGAACCACAAAACTTGCGATCATCCTATTGGAGATTCCTTTACAATATGTCCGGTGGAAGGTAAACGCGAGGCGCATAAGATTATTGTATTTTACCCGAGATCCACACTGCTCTACCATTCTTACTTTATGTATTGATTTCAGGATAGCAGTGATGTCTCGATTACCTTTGAATATATTTGGTTTGGAAACTAGCAAAAATTTGCAAGAAGTGCTCAGAAAAACGAAAACCACAGATCAACTTAGCTTTTCTTTCTGAAATGTCGAGTATAAATATCAAAAGCGACAATACGTACTTTTAGTATCTTTCGATTTCCCTCGGAGTATAATTTTTCAAAACCAAAGACAACATGTGTACATTGTACATGCGTAAACTGTATAAACTCTATTCCGTAAAACAAATGAAGCTATAAAGTGTATATCTTAGCATAGTGTGATATCGTAGCTGAACATCGACATTTCTATGTCATTTTTTCATTTTTTTCAATCTAATTCGAAGCGATGGTGCTTGGATATGTTGTGATAAAAAAAACTTAATACTTTTATATATAGATATATAACTTATATAATTTAATATAATTGATTATTTATGGTGTGATAGTTGTATGTCAAGGAAATAGATAAGTGATATTATTTAAATGAATATAGTTCTTATATGTCTATAGTTTATCTGCACATATGTTCAAATGCATAGCGAAATACTTTTATATTTTTTCTCTGTGACATATATATTAGAAAGTATTTTTTCTATGTTTAATACAAATCTTGTATTTATCACTGATATGCCATGATAAACAAGTGGACAGCTTCGTCATAAATATAATTATAAATACATAAAACTTTTTTATTGGCCTAAGCAATATGCGATAGACAAAACAATGTTCTATTACATTTATAACTACATTATATCTGGGTTTTAGCAATCTCTAATGCTCTGTTCATTATAACATTCACGACACCTGTGTTACGTTTCTTCTCTATTCTCCTTTTTTTTCGCAATACATTGTCCCACTTGATACGACTTTGCATTTTCAAATTCTTACGATTTATAATACCAGCGACTATTTGAGAATCCAGAACTGAAACAGAATGTTTCGATGGATTCACGTTGAGTGGTTTCAAACTTTTCAACGAGTCCGTCTGCCATGGTAGTAACCCGATAGGACATCCAGCCCATTGATAGGTATCTGAAAATTAGATAAAAAAATATTGATCCTTTAAATTACACATATATTTTTTTTTTTAATTGTAAATGCATACCATGTGCTGATTTCCAATGTGAATTACGGATTACTTCATCTGCCAACGAGTGAGCTGTCTTCTTTTTGGTTGCACGTTTTATTTTACGTATTTGCATTTCATTTTCTATTGGATTTGGATCGAGGTCTTGGACACTATATATCTTACAAACATCATTGTTGCTGTCCATATTCACGCTGTCGTATTCTGGGAACGTGTAAATTAGAAGTAATTCTAACAAATGTGCTTTTGTTTGCTCATCTATATTCGATGTAAACCATTTGAAAATTGGATCAATTAATAACGAAGAGAACTTGTTTGTATTTAATAAAAGTCTTGATAAAAAATTGTCATCACGAAGAAAGTACGGTATGGTATTTGATACATCTAACCATAAGATGTTTCGGAAGTATGGATATTTTTCTTGTAAACTCTCTTTGATACGTAGACTTGAAATTTTCGTGTCTACTTTTCCACTTTTCTTTTGTGTTGTATATTCTAGCGTATGAAAAATAGATTGGGCCATAATTAGTTGACCAAAACTACAAAAGATGGAATTTATCCATAACGCAGCGAGATGTCTTCTCTCTTCATCCTCACGTTCTTGTTCTACGATATCGAGCAACTTAAACAGCAACATTTCTAACATCCGTCTTTCATGCAACAAGAAAATGATGTCTTTCCAGAATTGAATTATCTCGAGCGGCAATTGAACTCTTTTCAACGTTTTATTCTTTGCCTTAGTTTTATCTTTCAATCGAAAAATTCTCACGAAAGATATGTCATCTAAATTTGGAAGAAAAACTTCATTTTTGCATAATGCATCACAAATTGCATCGCTCTTCTCGTGTATTGTACTTGAGGATTCATTTAAATCCACAGATATCTTGGCTAAAAGTAGAGCTTGTGCAGCTTGCAAATTATATTCTTTATCAACCTTTATAGTTTTTTTGTAAACAGATATATATTCATTCTCGTCACTGTCTGAGATTTTACTTCTATACTGAGTCAGCAAGTATGTACGTAAATCTTGCAATATTTCCCTGTGAAAAGTAACATTGACAAATTAACTTGACAATATCTTGTAATTCCATGTAATTATCAAATTATTGATTAAAAAAGCCAGAACAGAAGGATTTGAAATCTGTGATTTGAAATAAAAGACATACCGTAATTGTGTCTCTGGTAAATCCGACACTAAGTTATAACCAGCGTTGACATATAAACTAACAGCTGTCCAAAGTTCAATTATGTCTGTAAAATCTTGCACTTGAGACTCTTGATCCTCGTCTAACGCATCAGCTCCCTTCATATAATATCTTTCCATTGTGGTTGCCTCAGGCACCCAATACTCGTCCTGAGATGATACTCGAATAAGAACTTAGACTTAACAGAGCTTACATTTACAGGGTTAGAGATAGACGTACGTGCAGCCAGTGCAGCAATATATTAATTGCTATCCTCAACACTCCAATGGAGGGCAATTCGTATCCATGAGCAGTCTGGTGCCTCAACTTGACTATCCACTCTGGGATTTTCAGTTGGCTGGCGATCTTAAACATGGACGTCTGCTTTGTATGCCCTATATTGGAAAAGTGATTTAAGAATCTCATTATCGTGGTCGAGTACATCAGGCTCAAGTCGTTCTCGCAATACATGGGTAGCTCGCCGCTGTCGATCTTGGACGTCCATTCGCGATCGCGGAGGCACACTTGCAAAATTGACAGAGTGCAGTCTACGCCCACTGGTAGCTTCGGCATCCTGTGAATATAAAATAGGCATATTCAATAGCTGCTTTCCATTTACACCAATACTCAGCGAATTCTCTCTTGTGACGTCATGACTCAGTTAAATGCCGCTGTTGAATATTCCGTTTTATCCTGACAAATGAGATTCAGTTGAGTTTTTACCTATAATCTGCACAAGCTCAAGAGTTTACTTTAGGGATTCTTGCTGACTTATTTCAAAGAGAAGTTTTAAACCTGTTAATGATAGCTATGTCACTTTGAACAAGTCATGATGTCACAAGAATGAAGAATTCGCTGAGTTTCGGTGTAAATGGAAAGTAACTTATATCTCTGAAATTCATTTTCAGGTGAACTCCCAACTGAGAGTGTAACTGCGTAACGATACATCACCTGGCTTTCCACGCTAAAAGCGACTCGTAGGCCTTTGCCTGCTCGACCGCGTCGTTGGAGTAAATCTGCCTGTACACGTCGTGCCATTCTACCCTTGGGATCAAGCGAATGGATTATTCGTTACTGTTTGTCTCTTTCGTACGTCGGAATCTCGTTTCGTCGGTCCGATACTTACGGAGATAACCACGGTACCTGCTTCATGTCGCCGGACAATGCCATGCTTACGTGCCACGTGCTTTTCGCCTGGATTGCGAAGCACGCGCTGCTTTTCAAATCGTCCACGTTGGTGACACTAGTACTCTCTGGTGTTTGTGTCTTCTCTTTCTCTCTCTCGCCAATGTTTAATTGTATGTGCATCTTGGTGCATCTATCTCGCCTTAGATAAGACTGCTCGTATAACAATTGACGAGAAAAATATGCGAGCTATATTATATATTTCTTTAAACGTAGATACAATGTAGCAAGGATAATAATGGCGAGACAAATCACGACGGTGCTGATAGATCTCAGTGGAACGTTGCATATCGATAACACGGCTATTCCGGGTGCCGTACAAGCGTTAAGCAGGTTAGATTTCTTCTCTTGCTTTTTTTTTTTTTTTTTTTTTTAAGTATTTAACTTGCACATGTTTTATTATTTGTTGTATACGTATATTTGCAATCTCTGTAAAAATGAGACTGCAATTTCAATTTAAGTTTCTACTTGTTCTGCATAAAAAATATATAGGTCTGATTTAATAATAAGAAAAGCTTATTATTTGTTAATGGCACAGCTTGTCGTGATTAATTTAATATCTACTTGTATTTAACAAATATCTCGAAGCCATTGAATCAGGGAGAGTAAAATAATTTCTCGCGAATAATTATACGATTAATCAGACAGGACAATCTTATGATTTGCCTTTATCGTTATCAAATACATCTCTTATTTTTCGGAATCACGAATTTATCTATCTTCACGTTGCAGGCTACGAAATGCAAACGTATCGATTAAATTCGTCACCAACACCACCAAGGAATCGAGTAATTACTTGTACGAGCGTTTGACGAAATTTGGATTTGACTTGCGGAAGGAGGAAATTTTTAGTTCCCTAGCGGCGGCGAGGAGATTAATTTGCTCTCGGCGATTGAAGCCGATGCTGTTAATTGACCCGGCAGCGATGGAGGATTTCCAAGATTTAGCAACCGACGATACACTTGACGCAGTTGTGATCGGTTTAGCACCGAGTAAATTCAACTATGACGAACTGAACGAAGCGTTCAGGTAGTCTTGCATCTCTATTTCTTTCATCTCTATCGTTTAAATCACAATGTTTATATTTAACACGACGGGGATGGGAAGAGAAAAAGGAATTAGAGAAGGTAATGATGGACTATGTAAGATGGATTTTTAAATTGGACTTTTGTACGCCAAGATATCTTATGTCAAGAGAATTAGGTATTGAGAAACTAAGGATAAAATGGGGAGTAAGGGCTAGGAGATTTGAGGAAAGGATAAAATGTATGGATGATTCAAGATGATTAAAGTTGTGTTGGAAGGAGAAAGAGACAAGAGATTGGGTGGACCAATACGGAAAAGAGAGAGAAAAGTTTTATAATAGGAACGGCTGAGGTATAGAAGCTAACGAAATAAGAGTAGGAGAAGAAGGAAAGTTAGAAAAGATCCTCTGGAGAAGGGAGAAAGATATTCAAATGCAAATGGAAGAGAGTAAATTTAGAGAAACAAAATACGGTAGGGCATATAGGGATTGGGTCTTAGGGAAGGAAGAAGAGCGTCCGAGGTATTTAAGGAAGGAAAATTTGGAAAGTAGAAAAGGTTCAGGAGTAAGGGCCTTAGTGAAATTAAGGTGTGGAAATCTGGAAGAGGATAATAAATACTGGATAGGGAAAGAAAATGGGACATGCAGGTTTTGTAAAAAAGGTGATGATAAGTTGAAACATTTCATAGGAGAGTGTGAAACTGCGAGCGTATGGTTTGAGACTCTAGGTAAGAATGTAGAGGAGAGGATGGTAGGTGTTGGAATGATGTTTTAGATGATGAAATGGAAAAGGTTCTGATTAAGTTATGGAGAGAAAGGGATAGGAGGAAAAAAGAGGAAGATGCGGAAAAGGATGAAGAAAGACTGATTAGTGAATTATAGGGCTGTGACTAGCGAGTATAAGATTAGGTTTAATTATATATAAATAAGAAAAAGTGTAAATAAAACGTATTTAGGAGGTAATAATTTGTAGGAGATTAAGACTGAGTAGGGTAAGAATGAAGGTATGGAAGGTATGGATGGATGAAAGGATAAGGAAAATTGTAAACCAAGTCCCGCTTTTTGGCTGTAAAAGTTAAAGTGAATAAACTATTATTATTATGTTTAACACGACATGATATGCGATATTTTAGATTGCTTTTGAACGGTGCATCCCTCATAGCCATTCACGAAGGACGATTTTACAAGCGCCCCGATGGTCTGGCTCTAGGTCCTGGGGCCTTCGTCAAAGGATTGGAATATTCCAGCGGTGTGAAAGCAGAGGTTGTTGGTAAACCGACCATAGGATTTTTCAAGACAGCTTTAGACGGAATTGATCCAGTACAGGCTGTAATGATTGGAGATGTAATAAGTTTCAAATGATATCGTCTTATTTTTTTTTTATGTGTATCATTGTAATTCTTTACGTGCATACAAATGTGATTTTTTTGTTGCGATTAGGACGTAAGAGATGACGTAGCTGGTGCGCAGGCAGCTGGGATCAAAGGTATTCTGGTACAAACAGGTAAATATCGAGAAGGGGATGAGAACACGATTACTCCGGGGCCGGCAAAAGTATGCGCTTCTTTTGTGGAAGCTGTTGAGAGTATTCTCGATGAAATTATTTGAAGATTTGTGGTTTAACAAAATTACTAAGTAGCGCGTAAGTAGCAATAGAATTCTTTATTCAAATATCGCTGCGCGATGCAATCTCTTTTCTATATTAAATTATATTTTACATAAATACTGATTAGTCTATAATCGGGAGTGATGCCGTATTGTAAAATAGACACAATAAATACAAATAAAAATTGAATAATATCGATCCTTTTCTGATATGGAGCTTTATATGTCGTTTTGTCGCCTATTCCGACAGAGACAATATCAGTAGTATTACAAAGGTAATGAGATAAATATGAAAGTATTCGAGGAAATATCGTCTCGTTATACACTCGTAGAAAATTGTAGAAAATTTGACTGTTTCAGTTTAACATTGAAAAGTTTAATAATTTACATGTCGGGACAGCGTTAAATGTTATTTTAAAATTAACAATCTGACACAAGCATTCGATCCTTCATAGAGACGATATTGGTCTATAATCTCTTAATTGTTCTAAAAATTATAAATTTAATCTTTCGCTATATAGCCTTATGTCGTAAGTAGTACCACGGTAAAACCTGCACCTAATAATGAAAAAAGAAATTTTACAGAAAGGGAATACTGCCTGTCAAAAACATACAGTGCTCTGCGAATATCGTTTTCGGTATAAAATTTGGCACCCGAATTTGCTATTTTTCTTACTTCTTTTTACATAGGTTGAAGAAAGATGAAATTGATATTTTGATTTTTACACTATTACATATTTTCATATCAATACATCGTTTTCCCGTGCAAAAACGTCATGTTTTGAATAAAACAACTAAATTTAGCGTCTTTAACGAAATGAAATTACATGCTGCCTGCTACAAAATAAATAGGAAAAAATATAAAAATTTATAGTGATAATGTGGTAACTTCTCTAGGATTTATAGTTGATAATGTAAAAGAGAAATGTTAATGTAAATATGTTAATTATCTTGTAACTATGGGCTGTTTTAAATATCAATACAAGCCATGAAATGCCCCCTGTAACTTATGATCTATGATCAGGCACATCTTGATTACTCGCATTATAGTAATAAATCTGAAGTGAATATTAAAGAAAAAAAATAAATTATATTAACCATTTATGCGAGAAATCTATATGTAGAGAACACTTGTATATACATTTTCAGAAAACTATGCAATGAACTAAACAATTAGTTGATTACAGATAATCGTTACATAAATAAAATCGTAATAGTTGTAATAAATAATTGAAATAATTTCAAATCGAAGGCAATTTGCAATTTTCATTTCTTGTGATACATCATATCAAGATGTTTAAAGTATAACTATATTTCCACTTTATGACCTAATTTACATTTGGTTCGAAAAATTATTCTAAGATTTAATAACGATTTTAAAAAATACAAGTTCACTGCACAATTTCTTTTGAAACAACGTGTAAAGATAACAAATAAGGCATTCTTAACTAGAATACAATTTTTGCCAGCCACGCATATTATCTTCATTCAGTCAAGAAAAGTTTCTTTCCTTCTCTCTCTCTTTCTCTCACAGTATTTTAACAATATATACTTCAATAGAAAACGAAAACAAGCGACAGCAAATAATTTCTAACGTACGTAAAACATTTGTATTACGAAGGTGAACCCAAGCTTGATAAGAACTAAAATTGTAATTAAAATGTTAGTTAAAATGACAAAATATTATTTACATTTATAAAGATTGTTCTCATGCACACACAATTTTAATAACGTAAACAATATTGTATCTGACAGAGCATATTAAAAACTAATATAATTTCTCTTTTGCATTAACATACAATTTAACACTTTTGCATTAACAGCAAACATTATTGGCTCTGAGTTGTTTGCACAATAAGATCTGTTATGATCTGAAAAGATCTGTTCTGAAAATTTTTATTCACACGGCGTACTATTATTATTATTAATGGACATTATTCACAGTCGTGTTTGTATATACATAATTTATAATCTAGAAAAAATTGGATGTTAACTTAAAAACAACTACATAATTTTATTCATTATAATATAAATCTTTTCAAAGATCAAATTCTGTTGAATACTGTATATCCTTCAATAATTATATTATTAATGATATTTATATCTTACAAAATTTAATTTTTGGTGTTAAATATACATATATATCTCACATTTAGATTTTATTAGTTTCGATCAGGACAGAATTTGACCTTATTACATTACAGATAAATACATTCTCTTATTTCCCATATGAACAATAGGAAATATTGAACTTCTAATTTGGCTATTCAAATATAATTTGATTAATGGTAAATTGACATATCTCTCTTCTCTCTATAATATATATACATATATATTTCATATATATATATATATATATATAATTTTTTCTTTTTCTCACTCTCTAATATAACAAGGCAGGTGTGGAGTACACATTTTGCATGCATGCATATAACAAAACGCATTCTATAGTTTCTTCAACCTCAATAAATATTCAATACTTTTATTACAATACTAAAAGAAGACAATTCTAGGTACTGATTAGGAAATATCGCTAAAATAGAATAAAAGAAATTTGAGAAGCATTTGTGAGGATCACCTGGGTCCATTAGACCTAACGAAACCAACAATTTTCTCGGCCATGCGATCTATCCCTCTTTTTTTTTTGTGTTGCATTTGTGCCATACATTCTTATCGATACTTTTGAAGTGGGAAGACGATATATGGCTGACAACAAGCACTTTAAATTCTATATCCAGGTACAAAAAGCATGATATTCTCAAGCAGATTAATCGAGTAATGCTCCGTTGTGTGAATTTGGCCGCAGGATGCAAGAATGTATAAAAGTGAGCAATTTACATTAATACTTCCACACATTATTGCCTTAGAACTTTACATTGTTCTAATATTCCAAATACGCCTCGCTTTCTTTCGCTCCCGCTTCAACTTGACATGAAACATTTGTTAAATCCAGGTGATCATTTCCTAAGAAGAAGGTGGCACAAGGTACCATATTCTGCAAGTAGCCCATGTATTTTCCACTATTCTGAAATAGATAAATCTTAATATATCTTAAATTTTTTAAACCAAAAGGAAAAATTTTAAAGAAAAAAAAGTATATGCAGCATACCGTACCATGGTATAAAACCAGGCACACTGTAAAGGTTCATGATGTAATGTAGTTAATTCTAACTATTTAACAGGACGATAATGAAGTGTTAAATCCGCCGAACTTTTCCAGATAAAATGTCTAACCTGAGAAGCAGAGAAACGCATGTGAGACATTCTCTCAACGATTACAAAAAGTTGATTCAACTCGATACGTACTGTTCTCAAATCCATTGAGGGATCCAAGACCTGATCGTTACACAAAAGTTCAACTTTTTCCTCGGCTAGCGAAGAATTATCAGCATTGGAGTCTGTATTTGTTCTATCGCCTGCTGGAGACCCGCTGGAAACTGTATTTCCCCCACCGGCCACCGAACCCGAGTCGCTTCCTGCACCGAGCACTTTATCGTAAACATGCTCGGCCACTTTACGCACTTGTATAAAATCATTTGCGATCAAACGATCCCTTGAAGACAACAACGTACATATTATTATATACAATATTATATACAATATTATTATTCAATCGTGTTATCGCGCGATTCGTAGATCTGAAGGCACGGTTCATACTTTTTCAAACTCTTTACACCCGAAGAGGCGTGTGGAAGAAGATAGAAAGGTATTTTAATAAACTGCGGAAGATTCTTGTCCACGACGATATTCACCACCCACGGCGGTACGGTCTCATTTAATAGGACACCCTCAGTCTCTCCCGCGGCATCTCGAACCAATAATCGGTAGATGGTTCTACCTCCCACTTCGCTAAAAAGTACAATAATATGATAATGTAGTTAATGAAGCAACAATTACAAAATCTTGGCATACCTGAAGATGACAGGTGTGTGACTAGGAACGGAGAAGTATGGATTTCCTCCTCTCGTGTGCATAGGAACGTTTCCGTCATTGCCATTACCCTCATTCTCGTCGTCGGCGTGCAACGGTCTCCACCAGTGTTCGAGTAACGCTTGCAGCAGAAGATTCCCATAATTCACTAAAAATAGGTGAGGGGCGTCAAATTACCGAATCTATACCACGGGTATTGCTGAAATAGCTAATCACCTTTTTGATCCACAGCATCATTTTCCGCTAGACCGGTCTCTTTGGCGGAAACCCATGCAGAGAAGCAATCATTTTCGTCCTGCCCTAAATGTATAGTCAACATCTGTAATGATGAAGAAAATTTAGAACTGATTTAGTCCTTGGATGTATCGATTCGTCAAAGAGATGCATACCCCTGTCTTGAGATCGACGTTAAACCAGTTTGGAACATACACCATTTTGTTTCTCTTTTTACACTCCTGCTCGAAATCGACTCTGCCTAAATCTTCTATTTTACATGCTTTTAATACATCATATAGTGCAACATTCTCTTCTGTATCCTTTGTTAACACGTGTCTTTTGTCATTTAATATATGATAATGTCTTATGGCAGGGCCACCTAATATTTTCTGTGCAGGATCAACGTTCCTTAAAATATTACCTGATACATTATTAGTCGCGGAATCGCAACAATCTCCGATTCCCAACTCTTGCCAATCTTTCTGGCTTATTGGCTGAAATAACAGAATATTCGCTTTACATTTTTTTTCTCTCTCTCTGAAAACTTGTTGAAAATATGATGACTTTATTTACCCAATTGTTAATGGTCGATTCACTAGTGGCAACCCAAATACTAGATTGATCTGGCGTCATAGCCATCTTTAATATAGGTGCCTTTTCCTCACAAATAACTGTATATCTCTCTGCGTAGCTTAATTCTGTCATTACTACTCTCTTATCCCTGCCGCCGGATATTACATGGCTAAAATTATCCGTTGCCTAAAACATACGAGATTTTGCTGCAATCTGTATAGCGGTTGTTAAAATAACGAAGAATTTTTATTATACAGTAATTGCATGTAATTACCAATAACGCCCATACTCCTTCTTTGTGAACTCTAAACGTTTGCACGCATCTCTGTTGGCCAAGCGACCACAATTTAATAGTGCCATCGGAACTCGCTGATAAGCATTGCGTCCCGTCCCTATTCAGGACTAATGCTTTAATATTGTCCGTATGACCACGAAGTTTCATGAGTTTGGTACAAAATCGTGGATCCCACACTCGAAGAACTTTCTCCGTGCTACCACTCACGATAATCGTGCCGATCTGATTCATGGCAAGACTGTATATAGAGTCTCGATTTCCACTCAGGGACGACGCTGCAATAGCGATATTTCGAGCACATTAATAGATGTATAAAAGAGATGTACATACATACGGCTAGGATTACGTACTTGTGACTGTATTATTACTCGCTGTAAGGGCAGTCAACGTATTAACATCCCACAAAAATATCGACTTGTCCAGACCTGCACTAGCAACTTGCTCTCTATCTTTGGCATACGCTAATGCTTTGACATAGTCCTTATGCGTACGCAGGGTGGACATGCAGAAACCTTTATGCGCATTCCATACCTTGACGGTGGTGTCAGAACTCGCTGATATAACTGCACAGATTTGACGACAATTAACATATCAAAGTTGACAGTAAAAATTGGAAGAGGGAGCAGAAGTTGTATTTAATGTAAACGATATATTTGTTTAATACAAGTATCGTAAAGCTATCGAGTCGAACAAGAATATTACAGGGAAAGTATGTACTTACGATTTTTGCCACTACAACACAGCACTATATCGTTAACCCAATCCGTATGATGTTCCATGGATTGGATATATGGCTCCTTCAGGTTCCTGCAGTTCCATATCCTTATGATGCTGTCCCTGCCAGCGGAATATAGCCTGTGCAGAGCTGGATCATACTGCAAGGAATTAACGCCAGCCCTGTGCTGCTTCTCTACCTCGTCTCTTATAACCATAGACACCTTGACATAAAAACAGATTTTTTTTTAAGTTGACATAGTTTCTCTCGTTACATTGACAACTTGTAAGAAATCACGGCAAACATTGGGTGCTTTCCATTTAGCGACACAAGTTGACACAAGCATCATTCTGTCTTTGTTACTCATTGAATGTTGAAAAAAGATAGAATAATACTTGTGTCAACTTGTGTCGTTAAATGGAAAGCTCCCATTGTCAAGCTTGAATGAATGCAATCAAATTTCCTTGCAGATGCAAACTTGAATTTTGAAACAACGTCGAATTTAGTATCTCAAGAGACAGAAAGAGAACCAATGCAATCGCTGTTAGTTAATGTGAAAGAATGAACATTTTTTCTAGCGTTTATAGCGTTAATATGATTTTTAGGAGCATGGAAAACAATTATCTCGTTTTTCACCCTGTATTATCATAGTACAAAAATGTAAAAAGGACTAAGGCTTTTTTTTCAGAGAGAGAGAGAGAGAGAGAGATCAGCTCAAGATCGGCAAATTGCTCGCGAGTCGGGAATGAAAAGCTTGTCAGACGAAGGTGGCGAATTTTACCTGTACTTTCTTACGGGCGCTCTGCCCGCCCGTCTTGTGAGCTGCCATTGCACCTGGGACCGCTTCGTCCGGCGCCTCGACGGCGACGTTCCGATCGTCGCGCGGAAGAGAGAAGGCGAGCGCAGGGAGATCTGGAGGCGGTGCGCACAGTACGGTTGAGCCGGTTCAGGCTGCGACGGAGATTCCACGATCGTCGCTCCGCACTCGCGGCGTCATCGGCATCGCCGATGTCGTCGCCGTCGTCCGCGTCGCCGAGCTCACTGTCGGCGAATGTCGCGTGGCATCGTCGGCGTCGTTGTCGACGTTGTCATCGTCGTCGTATTATCGTCGACGGCACAGGGCACGAGACAGGCGGCGCATCATCACCGAGAAGAAACGATTGCCGATTACCTCAGACGAACGTGGAGAAGCGCGAGCGCGAGGTCCCGTTCATGACGCCCGTGCGCGCACCACGCTCCAAACGACCACCCACGACCACCGCTGCTACGCGCCGCCGGCGTCAATATGCCCCAGCAATCAGCATAGTATGCACGTAGCGTTACATCACGGGGCTCCAACGAGAGCGGTCGCACTTCCCATTTGTCGCGCCGTCTCGCTCGTACGCGGCGGCGGCAGCGGCGGCGCATGGAAAACCGCGCGTCGCCGTCGGTCAGTCACAAGCGAGACGGCCAATCGTGGATGTTCCCGACGGCGATTCTCGAGAGAGCGCAGGCTGCCCTTTTGAAACTCTCGGCCGCGATTGGGCGACGAGAGCTTTGAGTCTTGAAATCGGAGCAAACCTTTTACATGCGAACGCGCCAACTTTTTTCTATTGAATATCGGATTATGTGCATTTTTATGATGTCCTGTTTTACCGATCAAGTAAAATTTAATTTCATATTTATTAATTTTTTAATTGCCTTTACAGATTTAAAAATCCTTTTTCAGAGTAGAAACAATAATACAATGTGTACGTGAATTAATCTACTGCTACGTTTTGCCTTTCCACCGATTTTACAAGCGCACGAAATTTTCTCATACCAAATTATTTTCAGACACACAAAATCTTTTAAAAACATAATATTATTCTTTTAATGTTAACTCTAGTACGGAGCTACCTTAAGGCTGATTTATAGAGGCCGTAAACTGTTAATTTGGGCCGAAACTGTAAAATTTCAACCAATCACGTCATTCGATTTCGTTGTGCGTACCTACACATTAGTCGAAATTTTACAGTTTCAGCATAAATTAATAGTTTACGGCCTCTATAAATCAGTCTTTATTTTACATGTACAAGATGTAAAACTTTTAGATTAAGCAAATGTTATTACGATCGTAATTCGAGTCAACGCCAGAAGCCGATAATTTAACCATTTTTTTTTCATTTCTCATGAAATCATTCACGTGAAACAAGCTAGCTCCACACTAGAGTTACATTAAAGAATAATACTGTGTTTTTAAAATAAGCCTAGATGCTTTAATAAAAAAGTTTCGTATGTGAAAATTTTATGTGTTGCATGCAAAATCGGTAGAAAGATAAAACATAGCAGTAGATTAGTTCATACATATTGCATTATTGTCTGTACTTTGAGTCTGGAAAAGGATTTTTAAATCTGCAAAGGCAATCGAAAGATCAATGAATTAGAAACTAATTACCTCGATCGGTAAAAGAGAACAACTAATTATTTATTGATAGAAACGGATCGTAATCCGTGCGGCGCCGCGATTGGCTCGCCGCCGGGCGCGCGCGCCAATCAGGCCCGCCGTTGCTAACGCGTCCGGAGAGGCGATACGCGGCTAACGTCTGGCCGCGATTACGTCGGAACGAAAGGTGTGTTAACGGTGCCCCCGTAGCTCGTGCAGCTCGGAGCTCGTAGCTCGGCGGGACTCCATCTCGCCATTTTCTCCGTGCGGAAACTCGCGTCCGTCGTCTGTTGAGAGCCGTCGACTGTTGAGAGTCAACGGTGTCGGGTGTTGACTGTTGGCGTTGTGACTGTGAATACGCGGTGTGACGCCCGGCGCGGCGTCCCTATCCCAAACAGCTATGAACCAGTCGCGGAATTTCACCTCGCTGTTGAATCCGAGCTATTTGCAGAACGCGCAGCAGCAGCAACAGCAACAACAGCAGCAGCAGCAACAACAGCAGAACGTCGCGGGCATGAATACGGTAGCGGTAGCGGCCGCGGCGGCCGCCGCCGCCGCGGTGAGTGCCGCGATCGCCAACGGCGCGCAGCCGAGCGCAAACACGGCGAGCGTTGTAGCGGCGAACCGCAAGCGTGAAGCGGAAGGTAAGCGTTTCCCTTTTCTTCCTTCCTTCCTTCCTTTCTTTTCCGCCTTGTGCAAAAAGCGGCAAACGTTTCTTGCACGTTTGCAGATTAAAACGAGTTCTCCGTTTTTTTTTCTCTCCTTTTCCCTAATTACACACTTATTTGATGAGCCTAATTTCTTCTCCACGAAGAATGTTTGTTTTTTTTTCCTTTTATGTTAAATTGCTGCAAACAAAGCAAGACATTTCTGCTGTTTTAACAACACGGTTTTGAAATTGTGAATGGGATTCTTTGCAGGTGATGGTAAACAGGACAAAGACTCGAAAGAGGGAGAACGTAAGAAGAGGAAAAAGACTAGATGGGGTGGTAGCGAACATGACAAAACATTTATACCAGGGATGCCTACAGTCCTACCGACAAATCTGACTCCTGATCAGGAGAGGGCTTATCTCTGTAAGTTTCTTTCTTTCGTCTCCAACCGCTTACTATGTAGCGCTCCTTTAGTACGCTAGGACATATGGCTAGGGAACCGTTTCAAATATTTTGCTTCTGTACATAAGTTTCTGGAACCTAATTTATAAGAGTAGATGGCTATGAATGATATAAGTAAGTATGATAATGTATATATCGATGAAAATTCAAAATTCTTTTGGAGGTAAGCATCAGGACTTGTTGAAAAACTGTCGATAAATTCATCAAATTTGGCAAGAGGGATTGCCAATTTTGCTGAATAACTGAATAATCCGATCATTGCGGTGTTTTCAATAGCATAACATTTTATTAGATGAGCCACCAAACAAACTATTACATATCATTGACATGCGTGATAATTTAACAAACTTTTCTACTTTGTATATCTTGCAGTACTTTTAAAATAATCAAGTATCAAAGTACAAGTCATACAAAGCGTCGCAAGCTTTTGACTTTGGAAAGATAAGGTTCAAATATACATGTGCGCGACCTTATTACTTTTCTGAGACATGCTTATTTTATAGAATATATACGGCAAATTGGCAATATCTAACTGTTGGGGTTTCCGCCCCCTCTAACCCGTTGGTTTACAGTTCAGCTGCAGATTGAGGAAATCAGCAGGAAGCTACGCACTGGAGACCTTGGAATTCCACTTAACCCCGAGGAAAGGTTTGAAAGAAACTTACATACCAAAAATGAACATTACATATCTACAATACCTATCTACTGAACATACAGCAGCCCGTAATACAGGAGCCCTAAAAAATATCTCTCTGGCTCCAAGGTTCATGTAGTATGGGAATACCGATGTCCATTTGAAAACGTTGGGCTTGATTAGAGCCCCCATGCAACACAGAAGATGAATTTTGATAGTATTGGTTTGCCCTAATCAATCTTTTTTAATATCTCATTTTTATTAAACACTGCTACAGTGCTATTAAATCGTGTAATTAAATCCTTCAACTTTTCACATTACGAATTGGGTATAGCGCATTGTGCGATAGCTCTCGACTTGACTTATGATGAGCTGTTTCAGTAGCAGTGTTTAAGGAGAACAGTGGGTATTCTAGTTCATATGTCTTGATATAGATACATTTTTGCACACATAGAATAACTCTGAGGTGACCTATCGTAATCCTTTTCTAGTAATCGGTTAAAAATTATGCGGTATCAGCAACCAGACATTTTATTACTCGATATTTCACTATATTATCTACTTTATGCATGGGTCATCTTGAGTGAGATTCTGTCCCTTTATTCAGGTTGCTGTGATTTGCACGGCACATTTTAAAATTGTTACAATAATTTTGATGCCAATAGGAAGATTATTAATAAACTTGCCAATATCTGTTGCTAATTACAATCTTAATGAGCAGATTTCAGGAAAATATCAGTTTATTGAAATTCCTATTCGTACCGTAACAAAGAATCTAACGTTACTTTCAGGTACAGGTCTTAAATGATAAATACATATACTTTCTAATAAATTAATTTATTCCAATAGGTTGTTAAACTTTTCCAATTTTAGCTGGAACCATTATTTTTATATCATTGTGTTTTCGTTGATACATAGTAAGACATACTTACCAATTGCATTATAACTAATACAAAAGATTATTTCTTAATAATCACACAGGATCTGTCTTAGCAGCTGACATCATACCGATATCTGCCATGCACAAACGCGCAGTCTTCCAGTGGTTGCCTACTATAGAATACTAAATATACAGCTATGCTATATACGGCAGCGACAATTTTTCTCTTCTTTATTTCGATACTTTGGCATTGTTGGGAAATTCTGTAGTACACAATCCTTTTCGTAGTTTTTAAAGTACATGATTACATAAGCAAACTGATACAATCACGCAGTGACTCCTCTAATACATACATCTTGGATCTTGATATTTTAATATTAACACCCATTGCTACACATACTATTATCACTGAAGCAAAATTATTGAATATTATTTAGAATTTTTCTTATAAATTATTCAAGTTACATAGTCTTTTCCGAATATTGTAGACGAAATTTTAAACACGAAATATTTCTTTCAACAGTTTATATTATATAAATTTTATAATTTATTAAGAAATTAAATTTCTCAGATGGTATCACGTTTATAAAGAAACCAAGTAAAATCGGTATTAAAAGAAAAGTTACATATATATATATATATATATATATATATAATGATTTATTTATCAAAGTCTTAAAAGATCTGTACACGCAAAATTCTCTGCTCTAAATCAACGGTTCTTCCCCACTTATATATATTCATACAGTCATAGTAGGGTCAGGTTGCTTGCTACGCTAGTACCATCTTAATGAAAATTTATATCTTGATATGGTATTATTTTTTTTATTTTTCAGATCGCCATCTCCAGAGCCTATTTACAGTAGCGATGGTAAACGGTTAAACACGAGAGAATATCGTACAAGACGTAAATTAGAGGAAGAACGTCATAATCTGATACAGAAGATCCTTAAAATTAATCCAGAATTCAAGCCACCACCAGATTACAAGTGAGTCATACAGACATTATAAAAGTTATATATTTTCTATGCTAATTAAATTTTTTACAATAAATATTTGTTTCTCGATATTTACTTTTTCTTTTCTAGGCCACCGATAATACGAGTGCATGATAAAGTAATGATTCCTCAGGAAGAGCATCCTGATATAAATTTTGTTGGTTTGCTTATTGGACCGCGTGGAAATACTCTAAAATGTAAGCACTACTGTAAAAAATGCATTTTGTAGATGTTATTATGTGTAAACTTTTATATATATATATATATATATATATAATGCGTAGAAATATTAATTTACATCTTTTGTTTTAAATTTTTTCAGCTATGGAAAAGGAAACTGGTGCAAAGATTATTATTCGTGGAAAAGGTTCTGTGAAGGAAGGAAAAGTTGGCAGGAAAGATGGACAACCTTTACCCGGCGAGGATGAACCTTTACATGCATACATTACCGCAAACAATTTAGATGCCGTGAAGAAAGCTGTGGAACGAGTACGTGTTATCGAATTTTTAATATGATAGATAAATGAAATGATGCAAATGTATTTATGTATGCAGATTCATGAAATTATTCGGCAAGGCGTGGAAGTGCCGGAAGGTCAAAACGATTTACGTCGTAATCAATTACGCGAATTAGCTTTATTGAACGGAACATTACGTGAGAATGATGGACCTCGTTGTACCAATTGTGGAGCTTCGGATCACAAGTCTTGGCTGGTTTGTGAAATTGTCGGAATATTTTGTCGTAAAAACTTTTTTCTTATTTCTATAACTAATATATAATTCCGATGGAAATTTTAGTGTCCCGATAAACCAAATGTGACGAACAACATAGTATGTTCAAGTTGTGGCGGTGCAGGACATATTGCTCGAGACTGCAGATCAAAGAGACCCGGCCAAGGAGGTCCGGCAGCGGCTGGAATGGGAGGAATGGGTCAAGCTGGAGATAAGGCCAAAATAGATGAGGAATACATGTCGCTTATGGCAGAATTGGGAGAAGGTCCACCACCGGACAGATCGAAAACAGGACAAAATAGACAGACTCCTAATCCCAATTATCCTGGACTATTTGACAGGTAGATTTGATCTTTCTTTCCTTCACATTTTTTCCCAACCGTCTTTTTTTAAGTGCCTAAAAATTGAACACGTTGATTTTATCTTTTTCAGACAACAGCCACCTCGCGCGTTAATGGCAGCTCCGGCGCATCCACCGCCACAGATGATGCAGGGCGGTCCGATGATGCCGCCGCCGGGCATGGCTCCGCCACCGTGGAGCCAAGGAGGCGAAGGAATGAACAATATGAACATGCAATGGCAGCCGCCAGTGAGCATGCCGCCGCCACCAGGAGTGATGCAACCGCCACCACCGCCACCCGGCTCCACCACGCAGCCCAACATTCCGCCGTTAATGCCGTGGATGGCCGGCAACAATCAACCGCCGCCACCGGGTCAAATGCCGCCCACGCAGATCCCTCCGCCCGGGATGGGTATACCGCCGTGGCAGCAGGGTCAGCAGGGACCGATGCGGCCACCACCACCGGGAACGGCACCTCCTCCGGGATTCCCCGGTGGCTGGCAGCCACAACAGATGGGTGGCTGGCCACCGGCTGCCCCGGTCCCGCCTCCGCCTCAGCAGCAGACTCCTGCGCCACCCGGGATTGACCTCAATACGTTGCCGACGTTACTGGCGCAACCACCGCCGCCACCTCCGCCCACCAGTTAGTCCTAATCACGTAACGACGGACTTCCGATCTATGTAATGAAGCCAGGCGATATCATTGAGATAAAGGGAAGTTGAGGCAGAAAATGAGAAAAAAAATTAAGGTAGAGGATAGAAGCTGAAAGAGGCATTATATCCTAATAGCAAGTCACAGAAAAAGATGATGAAGATAGACGAGAGACTAGGAACGATGTAATTATGTCGCAATCTTGATTTGAAAGTGACAAGTTCATTTTATTTTAATTTTTTTCTCCATGTATAATCTTGCCTCGTAACGAGGATATTCTGGTGTGATTATTAAAATAATTCTACGAGCTGCGCTATGTGGAAGATACATGTTGAAAAACTCAGAAGTCATATTGATTAATGGAACATGTAGTTTTACCTAGTTGTCGATTTTAATTTACTGCGAGTAATAAAAAACTGAAATTTCGTATCAAGATATCATGTAAATGACGTTAGATCGTAAATGACTCGTGGCGCATGAATTCTCCCGTAAGAGCACAAATACAGCGATTCTACATTTTTTTACTTTGTTCCATTTCCGAATGTCGCTTCCGAAATCGAATCTATCAGTGTTAAAGAATTGTAACATAGGTAACAACATTTGTTCATATATTTTATTTATATATATATAAAACTCTTAAAAAATACTACTCACACTATATATATAAAATACACACACATACACACATATTACAATTCCTAACTCTTAGCATGAATAATCGATAATATTGTTTTTGACGAAGATGATAAAATTGCAAAAGTAATCATTTCTGCAGCATTCATATAATATTTCAGGAATTATGTCATCTGATTTGTAAATTGGACATAAAAACTTGTAACATTTTGAATATTTCAAACACTGGAAGATTTTGATACATTTTAATTTAAAGTTGGTAAAATAAAATTCAGTATCACGCGCAAGAAGAACGTCAATTGAATCGTGCGTTAAACGAACGTCCATGAGCGACGATGCAGGACAATACAAACCTATTGGCAACTTTAGACTTAATTCACAGACCATCGCTTTTGTAGCAACGTATATGTAAGCCTTGATGATAAATATTCGTATATGTTTATTAAGACAGTTGTAATTATGACTATATTACATTATGACACGAATCAATTCGTGTACTTTAGCAACGAAAAGAAATTTGCTGCTAAAGTAATGTATTGAATTTTGCAAATGAAATATCGCAGATATATTCTTAATTTCGGTATTTCTCTTTTTCGCAGAGACAAATAAATGGACGAATCGTAAACATTTCGTTCGGTCGTGTCACGTGCATTCAAAATTAGAAACATCCAAGCGCAATAATTTCTTATATGTTGCATATCCGTGCGCTGGAGAAAATTTTGGCCAAATCGGGGAAAGTTTCGAGCCACGTATGATGTTACTTTGTGGTACATTAGTATTACATATGTTGTTTGTCTAATGAATTAAATTATAAATAGAGATATGCTAGGTTGCTTACTATGTATTCTAATTATATAATAAACACGTATGAAACAGAGTATGCTAGTGCGTATTATGCGCTGGATCTCGAATCGATGATTCTCGTAAGGTGGAGCGTTTCGTGATGGGAATACTACGTTTATATAGCGAAGACACTTTCATATAACAATACATATTATATTACATTAATATTATCTACAAGAGAATAATGTCGTGTTGATACAACATAGGTATATATATATATTTTACAAGTGTCTAGTGACTGTCAATCTTCTTCTCCGGATAGGTTTCAAAGTACCACTTTTCGTATTCATCCTTCATTTGTTCACGACGCGCAAAGTATTTGGGGTACCGGGCCTTTTCCAGGGGATGCCAATAATCCAAAACCCAATCCGGGACATCGCTCTCCCGACCGTACGCTCCTCCTGTCGCTGAATTGGCGAACGTTATCGGTTGATGATGTACGTTGGAGAAAAGCTCTTTTTCCCCTTCCTCCAGCAGATGCTTTGCGTAAACCATATCCTTGATATTTTTATTCTTATCGAAGCGTTCTCTCAACAAGGCAGCCTCGTACCTGTAATAGAATTATCAAAATGTATTACAGTAATTGTTTGTCACTAACTTTGTATTCCCTGGACGTATGAATTTAAACTATAAAACTGTTTTCTACGAGCTTCAATTATCCCCTTACTGATTAATCGAGCCTTCATCTTGTGTGTACTTTATACCATTCTTGTCCATTCTCTGGAGCAATTGATCTGATATTTTATTCAAACCGATTACTGCTTGTCAGGGTAATTTTGATCAAATTCTAACTTGCTCGATCTAACTGATCTTTTGTATCTCGTTAATATGAATAGAATCATTAGTAAATTCTCTCCATGTTTGATCCGTGGAAAGGAGGGTTAAGTTAGGTTAAAGCGATAATTTAATTGGAAATGTTTCCGCCGATTCAATTAATCGGAGTGGATTCATCCTCGGCGATATACCTGCGATCATGTATGTTATGTACCCAATCCTCTATGCAACGATAGGCACGTTTGTACAGCCTGCATACTTTTTGTTGGTGCGATATCAGCTCCGAAGGGATATGCGCCATCGCGTAAAAGAATTGTTCTCCTCGAAAGCACCACAGCCCCTTCGTAATAAACTGTAATAAACTATTATGAAAAAATCACGTAATCACTATGTCGATTCCTTGTGTGTTATTTACGAAAATTCTCAAATGCTTGGTAAACCCGAGTGCGAGTTAAAGCAACATGGCAATCTTGAATGATACTAGCGACACTAGCGAAATAGTGACTTGAAATAAAATAAAATGCTGTATCTTCGTGGAATGAAAAAAATCATTAATGTTAATTATTTTAAAATTAATTTATCGAAATATATATATATATATATGATTAAATTTTTCAAACCTTTTCTCTCTTTCTCTATTTTGAGGTTATCAAAGAGAGAGACAAGAAATAATGACGTAATACATTTGTGCCGAACTTATATAATTATTTCAATAAATTTCGGATATATATGTAATGTGTATGTGTGTGTGTCTTTTTAATTGATTGAAGCGACGGCAAAGTCGTAACACATTCGTCGCTTAAAAATTCGTGATATATTGAATACAATTAAATATAAATTCGGCATAAATATCTCTTACGATTGACAAAAAAATGTTTACGTTCAATGCTCAGCGCGGCAGCCGGCAGTTTCGGCGTACCATTATGGTGAATTTCTTCAATATCTACCGATAAGATAGTAGTATATCTCGTCGATATGATAGCCTCTCTATTGGTAATTTTGACTGTAATATTGGTGAGAGGGCGTTAGCGCACAGCAAGTGCGAGTTTTGAGTCACACAAATTCTACAGGATCATCGGTCCTGAATAAGCGTTGGCGATGATGCCCATGCAGAATTGTTGTTTTATTCGCGTTATTTCTCGAATTTCTTAAAGTGATGTAACGTGGAATAAAGACTCGTGCGTGCGAGATTGTTGATTGCGTTCGCACCGCTCATTGCCACTAGCCGAAGGTAAGGTCTTGGCCCCGCCGTTTCATTCCGTATCAACGATCAGCGCACCGTTACGTCGACACACCGACATCGCCCAGATTCGATCGAGCGGAGAGTCGAAGTCTCGCCGCGTTCAGTGCCGCCGACGATTGGCGCGTCCCTCTGGCTGGAGCGAGCAGAATCCACGAAATCGCGATCGAGCGGCGGGAGGACGAGGCGTCTACGTTTTCCTCGCGATTGATCGAACGGGAAATTTTTAACTTGCCGACAATTTGGCCTGAGTTGACGTCATCGCTGAGAAATCAATACGTGCTTTGGGTTTATTCCTACCTCCGGCCAGCTTTGCAGCGCTAACGTTTCCGTTAGACGTATACATACTTTACATTGAGAGCTTTCCAGCAAGAGACACAAATCGACACAAGAGTCATTGTCTTTATTAGATATTCAGTAAGAGGCAATGACAAAATGACTCCTGTGTCGATTCGTGTTTTTTTTTGCTGGAAAACTTCCACTGTCTATACGTGATTCGAGTGTGTCGCTAAAAGTGACTTGTGATGAAATTTTTCAGATATCCATCTCTGACAGCAAGATGATGTCCGATCGCAAAGCCGAGCTAGAGAGGAAGAAGGCGAAGCTGCAAGCTATCAGGGAAGAGAAGGAGAGGCGCAGGAGGGAGAAGGAACAGAAGGATGTAAGAGATGAGAAAGATATATTTACACATGGAATGCATACGTTTCCAATGATGTATTTGTGGCAGCTATACGATTCGCTTGTGGATTATAGGTAGAAGAAGCTACCGTTCGTGCCGCTGGCACAGACAAGGATCAGCGCAAGGAGATAGATGCGATGCTGTCATCCTTAGGCGTAGCGCCAGTATCGGGTATATAACTATGATTCGATATATACAAGCTGTATCTTTTCCTATGGGCAATGCCCTAACTATTTCCATTTGTTTTTGCAGATGTGCTCTCCAGTTTGTCGAGTATGAGCTCACTGACGCCTGAACAAAGTGCCAATGCTACGCCAGACGCCAGCTTGCAGCCATCCAGCATAAATTCTGCTCAGAGGTATTTATTTCCGCCTTTCTTGCATTTCTCTTACAACCGATTTTTTATAACTTGGCATCGTGCGATGAGGCAGTGCGGGACGAAGAAAGACGCGGGAACTCACAATCGTCTCCGTGGCGCACACCAACATTCCACCGAAGGAACCGGTTGTTTACAGCAAGCAAACACAAACCATTCAGACTACACATACATCCCACGACGGTGAGTCGATACTTGTCTTATGTTTGTTGATTTTTTTTCTATATTGCACATATGTATTACATCTCAATCGTGATTTCGCCAAGAAACGTTTAGACATTGGACAGTCACGTGATATTCACGACGAATTTTTACCAACATAAATATTGATGGAATTAAAATATAATTAACTTTCGAGGTTCTTCCATCCGATCGGTTACCTGCGGTGTTAAGTATCGTGTTAGATCGCGGTACACCTTACATGGATATAATCGTTAACCATTTCCGCCTACTCTTTTTATTCCAAATAATTCCATTATTTTCTTTAATACTCACTTTAACGTAACGTTTACGAATTTAGTGTGCGTTTACATAGCAATGTTTTCAAGATCACTGAAATATCAAATTACAAATGTTCCATAGTTTTCGTAAACAACAGAATCTTTATGATTATGGTAAAGTAGGTGGTCTATAAAGAGAAACACTGTTCGCCTTCAATATACAGGGTGGACCAAATGAGTCTATAATAGGAAAAATCTCGAAATAGAGGTTAGATACAGCAAAATGTATCAGGCAAAAGTTGTTCCAGATAATGGAGGGCACCTATCTGTGTAACTAGCTTTGACCTTGAGGTCACCTTTCAAGGTCATTTCATCAGCGAGCAGACGAAGAATGTGGGTGCAATTGGATGGTGCACATTACTCACTGAACGTAAGGGAGTTCTTAAATGAACAGTATCCAGATCGATGGATTGGACGTGGTGGTCCAATTGCGTGGCCCGCTTGCTCGCCCGACCTAACTTCCCCTGACTTTTACCTCTGAGGATATTTGAAAACCGTTGTGTTTGAGCAGCCGCCAATGACAAGAGATGATATGATGGAACGAATACGAAGAGCTTGTGCAGCAATTCCTAAAGATGTTTTACTTGCAACTGTAAGACATTTTCTAAGAAGGATTAATTTGTGTATTCAAGCTAACGGTGGTCACTTTGAGCACATACTCAATGGTTAGGTTCCGCCATTGAATGTGAGAGGTAAGGGGACTCACTTGAATCAAGCACCCCGAATAGTAGTGAGAGGCAAGGGGATTCACTTGAATCAAGCACCCCAAAGGGAACATAATCCTATTACGTCCACGTCGTTGTTCCTGGATAGTGCTAAAAATAGGAAGCTTATGATCTTGAAATGAAGGTCATTGATGCGTGGTCGGTTTTATTGAGCTTTGAAAGTTCATCCAACCGCCGTAATTCGCAGTAAAAGCTTCGCATCCACAACTGACCAAAAATAAAAAATTGAATAGTTTCGAGAATTTGACCTTGAATTGACCTTGAGAATAGTAGTACGTTGAAGGTCGTTCATGCTCGGTAGGGCATTTGACCTTTCAAAGTGACTGGAACCTTTTGTTAAAGCTTGGAATGTCAACCGACACAATTTAAGCTATTTTCGCATAATTTGACCTTGCAATGATCTTCACGAAAACATTTTAACGTAAAATTTTCCGCTTTTTTCAAATCCGGGGTCAAAAATAGGGGTTCTAATTTTAAAAAAACCACTCTGACTTTCAAATGACCTTGAAAGGTGACCTCAAGGTCAAAGCTAGTTACACAGATAGGTGTCCCCCATTATCTGGAACAACTTTTGCCTGAAACATTTTGCTGTATCTAACCTCTATTTCGAGATTTTTCCCATTATAGACTCATTTGGTCCACCCTTATATATATTTTTTTATTACAACACTGTGTTACAGTTTGTAACCACATAGAAACAATATTCTCAACACAATATTTTTTATATATTATTGTGAATTATCTCGTGTATTAACTACGAATGAAGTAAATTGTGACATTAATTATATCACAATTTTTTAAGTTTTTAGTTTTGTAATGACGGATAACATTAAGATTGAGTTAACCTTCTAAATTGTTTCTTATAATTAATTTTAAAGTGGTGAGGAAACCTACATATTCCTAAAACATGAATTTAATAATTTATTACATCGTAATTATCATTTTGCACTTTCTCTTCCTACTATTTGAAGGATTAATAGTTTTCAACACTTTTACCTGATTTTTTAAATATTTTGTTACTTAATACTTGACATTAAAAGATAACATATTGTGTTTAAGTAGTGACACAAATATTATTAATCTCAGCACATTTTATATACCTATACATATATATTATACATATGTATATGTACACACTAACATTTGAATAATGTATAAGAAAAGTGAATAATATATATTATTATTACATCATAATAATTATAATTGAAAATGAATAACAGTTTTTATTGTGAGCCTTAGATTATATGTGTAACAAACATATAGTCATTACATGTATAATGGGTAGTAAGTATCTAACAATCAGTCTGGGTTTGGTTTAAGTTTCTTTTCGGTGGTGGCAACATTTTCCTACATTTCCAACATTTTCATTTTTCATGACACACAACCGCAAATTCAGTTAGTTCTTAAACACCTACATTATATGTTTCGCTGATCAATTAATCTTGTCAGTCTTGCAATCTGCTAACAATACGAAGCTGATTACAAATAAAAATTTATGTTTGGTGAATAACAAATTTTTATACATATATTTTGTTTCAATACCACCTACTTTACTGTGATGAAAAATAATGCAACGTTAACTATATGATAAAATCTGAATTTTTGTGGAAGAAAATGCTTCCCCTTGAAGTTATACATCTGATTGTCGAATTTGTTACTTTGAATGAACACACACACACACAGAGAAATATTATATTTAAAAAAATATACACATATTCCTGCATATATACACATTATATACATATACATGATAAATCTCTTTTATATATTTGTTACCTAACTGATCTTGCGGTGTTAATTAAACATACGCGTGTTCCCTTGTCTTGCGATACAATCTGATCGATTCATCCGGTGTTGGACACAAGGACTGTCCACATCGTCCTCTGCATACACCATCTACTCCTCCTGTTCAACAACAACACCAACTCACTCTTGCTCCGCAGGCTACTTTGAGACTGACTGGTGGCGTCCCAGGAAAGGTGGGTCTGCACCAAACTACCTATGTATGTTCTGTCTACTTTTTTACTACCCTTCCATAATTGTCGTACGACGTTACATTATAGAGGTAGAGATACACATCGGAAGGTAGAGATATATCGCGTTCCAAGCGAAGAAATGTAGAGTCTAATCTTTTGGGGTGCTTTGCGCTTTTTAAACATTGCTCCGCAACATCTTTGATTTTTCGTTCTTCTTCATATATTTCAAGTTATGTGAAGGCAACGAGGAGTCATGAAGATTACACACAACTATGATTGCTATGATAACCGACATTTTTACATTTGAATTGTCCCGCAAGACTTTTGTATGTGGAAATTTCTATTTACTCTACTGTAAATATCATATACTGTACACTGAAAATTTCATATTACAAGTATATCTCTGTTCACTGTTAGCCATCTTTAGACTTTTAATATAGTTTTCCACTTCCACATACACACAGATGATGGTTTGCTTGCATAATAAAAAAGCTTACTCACGCTTCAATAGTTTAATGAAATAATTAATTGATAGAGGGTTAAGATCACACAGCACATTAACTCTAGGCGTCCTGTTTGTTGGGAAAACATACGAATTACGATTATAAACTTAAGTTTTTACAAGATTGTTATGCCATGACTCATGCGTGCTGATAGAGAATTGGTATTTGTGCTCACATAGAATATTTCACCAAATATATTTTTTACATACAAATGATGATCTCTAATGACAGGTATATATGTGTAAGATGTGAAAATAACATTTTGATTTGATACTTTTTTATGTTGATAAAGTGTCAATTGCTATATATGTCTACTTTAACATCGAGAGAGAGAGAGAGAGAAAGAGAGTGAGAGAGAGAGAAATGTCCACGTCGCTTCTAAAATTATTTGCTTTATTGTTCCCATATAAATTAACAAGAACAATGATAGCAATATCGATTTTCAGAGAGACTTAGGGGGGTGGGGCATAAGTGTGACAAGGGATGTAAGTGAGATATTGCAATTTATTCGTTAAAGAGCATTTATTGTTAGGGATAATTAAAAGAAATTAAAATTTCTCATTAAATTATATTATTGGCAGTAACTAATGAATCGTTAGTAAACCAAAGTGTTGAACATGGAAGACAAATTATCCTAATGATAAAAAAAATTCTGAATATGTACGTTTCCTCTCATATGTAGAAACCGAAGCACCGCACAATATAAGAATTTACAAAATTATATCCACCTAACTACATTCAGCGTAATTTTTGTTTTAAGGTACAAGCTATTCGAAAATCATATCTATGAAACGCTACGATTTCATTTATCGTTATCCACTTTTTATAATTTTTCACAAATTATACGTCATTTAAACAATTTTATTTGTCTGTAGGGTATACAGTCGAATATTAAAATCGCCGGGAACATATTACAATGACAAAGAACTGTTTGCCATCTTTTTGTACAATTTTGAAATTTGTCGACTCTCCCTTTTTTTTTTACTTGGAATTAACTTGGAGTCTGAGTGTAGAGAGGTGTTATTAGCGTAGTGCATTCTTATGATATCGTAACTAAGTACAATTTTTTTTCCTCCCCTTCTCAGCTCATGCATTCGACTATTACGGTAAGTTATGATTTCTCTTGGTTTAAACGATTTTTAGGTTCAGAGTTAGGTTTAGCTTGTATTCAGTTTGTATTACTTGAGGCAACGATCATTTTAAATAAATGGTACCAGGCGAGAATTGACAACTACGAATTTCGGTAATAAGTAACACGAGTTATTCGAATTAAATTTCACATGTTATTCCAAATTGTTTCGCGTGAAAATGACCGTGTTAGGATAAAAGGGATGAGTATCGAATTTATAATTTGCTCATCCAAAATATAGCGTATATTGTTCGTAGGCCACGTCGGTACGTTTCGTAACGTGAAATTGACATTTGCAACATACTAGATAGTGCTTTTATTTGCCTTTATTATAGATCGGAATAGATACAGTTTGAGACTAAAAAACGGATGAAGAGTATCGTCTCTAAAATTTTAACGTTTTCCATAGGAAAATGTCAGTGAGGAATACAAAACAACTCTCCACCCGGAGCCTAATTGGTCTTTGCTATCTTATGGATATGCTTTTATACCTCTTCCGACTTTCTTCTTCGTTAAGTTTCCCTATTTTTGGGTGCATTTATTCTTTATTTACCGTATCTATTATTTTCAAAATATATTTATCTGACATCCCGACTCTCTACAGCAAAGAAAATTCTGCTATTACAGCAGGCACACTATACAAATCTATCCGCATATATCTAATTCTCGGGAAGCATGCATTAATTTCAAAGATGATTGTTTCAACGTTCCCTGTGTTCTTCAAACACAATTTTCGCAATATTTTCAAGCTGTCTCTTTATGATATGTGTAATGATATGTATCATTAATTTCACGCAGTAGGCATGCTATCAAAAGAATATACCTTCTCTATTATAATATTGTGAAAGGAATGTGAGGGTAAGAAAAAAATGAAACAAGATGAATTGCAGTATTTAATGAAAACGGTTATAAAGCTGACAATTATTAATGGTATTTTTTATGCCATCTCGTCATGGCGTATCATCAAGGATATCTTTTGAGAGAAATATCCATTGGCAAATCTTGTCACAACTTAACGCACCTTCCAGAGTTCTCGGCGCAATATTCACAATCGTTATCTGAAATCTCTTTGGGAATACTAACGCATCATCAATGTTTACTAACATGGAAGCAATTTTTATAGAGCTAAGGTGTTGTGGGATATTAATTGAACTCAAGTTGACGATAACATATTACATAGACATTGTTCCTGGTACACTCTGACTCTGTTTTTAGTCAATTATTTACCACTGATATGAGACATTTTAATACTTTATACAAAGATATGTCGCTTGAGCTTTTAGTGGCGCAGGAACCTTTTATATATATATATGTATATAATGTTCCTCGCAGAATATTGCTTCTTAATAGCACGTGGGTGGTGTAGCAACAAAATTAATAGAAAATAGACCTAACAAAGTTAAAACGGCAGACATGTATGTGTCCATATGAATAAATCGCAGCATATAGCCGTACAGCATTCTCAAAATATGTACATTGAGTACTTTTTTTTCCAACTTGATGAATGGTGACAGGCTTATTTTCGCTGCCATTCGACTTAGAAAGTAACTATTATAAATATCTCGAATCTCGTTAAAAACTGAAAAAAAAGAACATGCATTTTTATTTCAATAGTCGGAGATGTCAGTATGTTTGTATTAAATCGTTGTTTCAATTTCATGATCCCTTACTTGTCTTCATTTTAATTTGCTGTGGAAACTTTTTTCTCAAATTTTTCCGAAACAATGAGTTTTTGTGTCAGATTTATTTTCCGAGAAATATCCTACCTCATCGTGTTTTGTTATTATTAATTAACGTAGAAAAGAGAATATCTCAGTAGAAGAGATGTTGAAGATGAGAACGGAGATTCCTGTGAATTCTTTTATTCAATATTTAAGCGAAGACATTGAAAGAAACTTTTAAATATTTTAAAAAGTAAAAGGCTTCTGTTATTAAATTCTTTGATGAACTTAAATTAATATTTTGAAATATACACAGGGCCGTTGCTAATGGGAATATTGTACGCATGTAAATAGATATGTCGATTAATTTATCAATTTCAACTGCTACTTTCAAGTTTCTCGAGTGAGATTGTTGATGTATTTTGCATGACAAAATAAGAAAAGTTAAATCTTATATTGCATAACGCATTAGCGCGAAATTGATGTAACAGTAGAGATTCTTTCACGTTAGAGTCGTGATGAAGAGAAATGAAAGACTCAAGTAACTTTTAGTTTTTGTACATGTATCATTATGCATCAATAATGCCTATTTAAAGAGAGAGAGATATCTATATATATATATATATATTTAAAAAACGCTACATAAAATTCCGGCAACTAAGATATCAAATTGATTGACATTTTCTTTTCCCTCCTTCAAGACGAGTACAATCTAAATCCTGGTTTAGAATGGGAGGACGAATTTACAGGTAGGTAATTCCTCTCTAGAGAGACGATTCTCACTTTGTCTAATTATCTCACAGACACATGTCCATAATTCTACCTCACGTAGTTTCTCACAAAGTTGCGCCTTAAAGTATTATTTTCACGTAACTTTCTTCGTAATTTGTCGTCTCTGTCTTTTATATATATATGTATTGAAAGGAGGGAATTGCCACTAGTGTTTACAACTTGCTTGATGATTTGCTTTTATTTTATATACATATTTATTTTTTATTATATTTCTCTTTACGTAATCTAAGATAAGTTCGCTTTATGTATCGCGCATGCAAAAATATTGAGCTTTGTATCGTTATTTTTTTAAATGGTACATACTGCAAATTATCTAATGATTGAAAGATAGAATTAGAATTTAATTTAATTTAATTTAATTTAATTCTGTTTTAGTCACGAATTTGTTGACTAATTGTTACTTGTTGAGAAGTAAAACGACGCAGAAAATCTTAGGTGCTACTTTATTTCATTTGTCGCAGTTGTAGATGTTGTAATTTTAATCGGTACTGCATGAGACCTGGAAAGTTGCGTTAAATCGCCTCCACTTGGTGTGCATTCGTTGTTAATCGTTTTATTATTTCAAGACGAATTAATTTATACGATCGCGGTTATATACTCACTTCTTCCCCGTTTTTACTGATCATTGAATCTTTGTTTATTTATTTATTTATCATTGATCATTATACGATGTTAGTGTCGTGGGAAAGAGATGGTGCAACCTCACGTAATCACATCCTACACGTGATTCTCATTAATAATTACATAAACATTAGTATAATAGTTATTACACTGGGATAAAGGGAAAATTATTAATCTCTTACTATTTTTAACATTCATCACGTTCATTTTTCTTCGCATCTTCCACGCATCGTTTCATCTCATCGAGGTGCTGCATGCCAAGAAAGGGTGGAGAGACACAGTTGAAAAAAAGATAAGCTAGCAAAAAAAAAATGAAACATGTTATTTACGACAATCCACCAACAAGCAGTCCACCTTTCGTACATGTGGCTAATTTTGCATGTCATCTAGGCTCACACTCATAATTTTATTTCCATATATATGAAACCTTAGCAATGGTAAATTTCCAGCATGATAAATTATTCGATGTGGCATTTATCAATGCTTCTAGATGTTGCTCCTTCGAAATGAGATTTCGTTAAACATTTGCAAGTCGGTAGCTATCTGTGCAATTTGTATTAAAGAATGAAGGAGACATTCGTAATTTTTTTCTGTTTTTTTAAATATATATTTCTAAATATATTTCTAAAACACGCCAGCATGTAACGTTTTTCGGCATTTAAAGTGTAAAGACAAATACAAAATGTTGCAGAAACGAATGTTAGGGTTTTAGCAGAATGCACAGTGTTGTTTCTCTCTTGGATGTGAATTCAAGATAATAGATTACTGCGCTATTATAAATAATTCTTCAAAGCATTTCTATTTGTTGCAAAACAGTTTAGTTTTTCTCTTTAAAAAAATTTTTTTTAAGCGATACCTGTAAAAATTAGAGTATTAGTCGAATTCTGACTAAATAGATAGATGAGTAGCTAGGTAGTTACATCCAAGTTAGGATACTTGTGGCGGAACCAGCTTATTCACCACAGTTTTGACATTTGATGATGGCCAAGCCGAAGACGAAGAAAATAGCTTGCCGCACATGGACGGTTTCCAGAGTAAACTTCCACCAGGGATCCTTCCTCACGGATTACCGCAAGTTAAGGAAGTCCAGCCTGCTGTTACACAAGTAGAACAAGAGAAGGAGAAAGAGAAGCCTAAGAAAGAAGGTTCGTGGATCTCTCTTTCGCGTTAAGTTGACTGTTTATTGTGATCAAAGACCTTAATGCTTTTATTAATCTTGCAGTGCGGGAGCTTAGCGAAGAAGAGAAACAAATGATTATCCTGTCGGAAGACTTTCAACGATTCCTCGATCGCACCAGCAGAATTGTGGAGAGGGCACTGGGCGAATCGGTCGATATCTACACCGATTACGCCGGCACTATGGACGGCGAAGACGGAATGTAAGTAGAAAACAGATTACAACGAGAGAATTTTCTTGTCTCAATCTTCCTTTACTTCTGAAATAGCATGGCTGGTTTTAGACAAGTTGAATATTCTGCTCAGTGTAAATGACCGTTCTGAATTGTGAATGATGAATTTGCAGGGACGAGAAGAGTCATCAACGGCTCTGGCTGAATCGCTCGTTCATTTGCGAGCGATGGTCCCGTAATCGTTGTGTGACCTCCATGGACTGGTCGCCGCAGTTCCCCGAGCTTTTAGCGGCTTCGTACAATAACAATGATGACACGCCGAACGATCCTGACGGCGTATGCCTAATATGGAATACGAAATTCAAGAAGACAACTCCAGAGTTTATCTTTCACTGTCAGTCACCCGTAATGTCCACCACATTTGCTAGATTTCATCCGAATTTGATCCTCGGCGGCACATACTCCGGTCAGATCGTGCTCTGGGACAATCGAGTGCAAAAGAGGACTCCTATACAACGCACTCCCTTGTCAGCTGCTGCGCATACTGTAAGCGACCTATGACTCTTTGCTGTAATACATTAATTAGTCAATTAGCTAGCTAAGCTCTATGTTGTTGTTTATTGCGCAGCACCCGGTGTACTGCTTGAGCGTCGTTGGAACGCAAAATGCGCACAATTTGATCAGCATTTCGACGGACGGCAAATTGTGCTCGTGGAGTTTGGACATGCTGTCACAGCCGCAGGAAGCATTGGAATTGCACACGAAGCAATCGAAAGCGATTGCCGCCACGTGCTTGGCCTTCCCGCACGGTGACGTTAACAATTTCGTCATGGGAAGCGAGGACGGGACCGTTTACTCAGGTAAATGCGGTTGTTGTCCACGCACGTAATGTGACGCTGTGTAAAGAAATAAATTGTAAGAATTACAACACACTTGAATATTTTGTTATGTTGAATAGCCTGTCGACATGGTAGCCGCGCCGGGTTGACGGAAACGTACGAGGGTCATCAGGGACCGGTCACCGGCATTAGCGCGCACGCGGTGCAGGGCGGGATAGACTTCTCCCATCTATTCCTGACATCCTCCATCGACTGGACCATCAAACTCTGGAGCCTAAAAGAGAACAAGCCACTGTACTCTTTCGAGCACAATGGCGACTACGTCTATGACGTCGCTTGGTCTCCGACGCATCCGGCGTTATTCGCCGCCGTTGACGATTCCGGCAGGCTGGACTTGTGGAATCTGAATCAGGATACGGAGGTGCCTACCGCCAGCGTCGTCATTGACGGGTGCCATGCTCTGAACAGGGTATCATGGACGCCAAGTGGATTGCACGTCACTGTCGGCGATGATACCGGTAAAATATGGGTCTACGATGTCGCCGAGGTACGTAATCTTTTCCAACATTTTCTCGGCTGTTTATATAATGAATTTGGCAAATTGCGCGCTGATGAACTCGTGAGGACATCCTATATTGATTTTTCTTTCAATACAGCATTTAGCTCATCCAAGGATTGACGAATGGAACAAATTCCTGTATACGCAACAAGACTTGAAGAACAACAAAGCTGATGAAGAATTGGATAAACTTAATCTTAGTTCCGGCCCGTCTTCGTTGACATCTATGACATCCATGTCGTCAGTGCCTCTGAGATAATTGATAATTGATAATTGATATTGATAATTTGTTTAAGCTCCTTGATATGTAAAGTGCTTGCTACCTTTCTCCAGAATAGTAACTTTCTCCAGAAATCGATTACTCTTGTAATCGTTTAACATTAAAAAATGAGAATCTGAGAGGTTTAGCTCCGATGATTTTAACATTGAATGTAATATTGAGAAATTAGTCGCCAATTTTCTTTATCGTTAGTGCAAGTTATGGCTATATCGAGTCAACTCTTCGTGCTTAAAAAATTATACATATTAACGTAATAAGAAAGATTAGTGTATTGAGTAAATTTATGATATTGGAAGTGTAAATACTGCTTTGACCGTATTTTCAAGGGTTATTTTAAATAATTTGTTGCGATATAAAGCTCAAATACGTTTCGCAATACAATTTATCAACTAGCACTTATTATATTATATTATATAATGCCAAATTTAGGAAATTAAAATTGCTGTTAGAAGTGTACGAAGATAAAATATTCCCTGAATTGTAATGTTGAAAAGAAAAGAGACACATACTCATTAAGCTATGTGATGTAAATCTCTACTTAAGTTAATTTGTTTATGTAGTTTGTTTTCGTTCATCTTTCATATTAATCATCGTTATATTAAGGAACGTATTAATTAGGCGTTTTTGTAATATTTCATTTAAATTAATGCAAATCACATCATTTATTGCAAGATGTTGCAAATAAAATCTTTTTAAGTATATACGTTTCGATTTAATGCGCATCGATTTGTCGCATTTGTCCTTTCCTTCGAAGAACATTATCACTCGTTGTATAAATAACGATGACATCATTTCGAGATCAGTGACGCATCGACAAATAATCTATTGTTAGAGAACGGTGATCTTTGCACCAATCATTGATTCACACCAAGTCTTTTCTAATCAAGTTATTTTTCCAAATCAGCAAATTTCTCTCGTCGACATTTCGGAATAATGGTCGAAAATTCGAGGAGCAGGGTGGAGTTTAAGAGGTCATTAATGGCATCGGCGAGGGGAGGGTTAAAAAAGGGGGGTGCCGGGTGATGCATCGGCGCTCCCGACATCACAGGCGCCAGCGCCGAACCGCGGTGGAAGTGGAGACTGGAGAGTCGCGTAAGGAGAAAAAGGAAAAAAAGGCGCGATCGGTGACGCCACGGACGAGACAGTCAGCCACAGTCAGCGGCCGCTCGTCGATTCGAGCGGGTGTTGATATCGCGCGCGTCTCACTCTGCGTCTCTATTACGTCACGGAACGTTCTGGTCCGACGCGCCTTCCTGTCTTGTCCTGTCACTTTCGAGAGGAAACAGTGTGTCACGGCAAACGAAACGAAACGACGTCGCAGAAATGGGCGAGAAGACTGGTAAGCGAAGACTCTTGTCGCGTCTGCTGGAATAGAAAAATTTACGGGAGAGAGGGAGAGAAATTCGGGGACTTTCATCTCGAGATCGCTCGACGCGGTCTTTTTCCGAACAGCTGCCGCTCGTTTCCTTGTCCCGAACATCTTGAATTGCATCGTCGCGTCGCGTTGGAAGGAAAAATGAAAAAGTACACGAGGGAGGAATTTGGGGGAAGGAGAGAAAAATTGCGAATTGTTCCGCGTGATTTTATCTCGCGCGATAAAGGCGAAGATAAGAAACTTTTTGAGAACGAGCGTTTTCTTTTCCGGCGCAGAGCACATCGTCATGACGCCAAAGTGCAAAACGGCCAACTCCACGACGCTGATAATCGAGAGGCAGGTCCTGGAGCCGCCGACGGAGAACGGGAACGAGAACAACGTCCACGTTGCCGGCGGTGATCACAAGGGGATCGTCATCAACAAGCAGGCTGTGGCTGGTACGACATACTTTTGCCTCGATTGATCGGCAATACTCTGGGATTATTAAGGATATTTAATTAAGTCCGACTTGTTGTAGTGACAAATGGTGAGGTGTCGCCTGCCCAGCTGTGCCTGCAGTTCCGAGTATTCCTGGTGAGCGCGCAAACCGGGAAGCACACGCAGGAACAGAGGACCCTCCAATTCTGGTTCATCGAAGCGCTCGCCGAGGCGGAACAGCCGAGCGTCGCGCAAGAATTCTTCCGGGAGCTCGTGACGCCGCAGGAATTTCCTCGAGGTGAATACCGTGTAACATGATACAGCACATGATTGATAGTCTGAGGTTTCTTGGAACTGTACTCTCGAGATCCGTGGTATCAAACTGGAGAGAGCTAACTGAGAACGAATGTTTCTTTGTTCTCCAAATTCTTTAAACATTACAAGATCTACTTTTTAACTGTCGGCACTAATGCAGCGAGTGTGACATTCTACATGACGTCTGAAAAAGAATATCGAGCTTAGCATTAGCACAAAATCGCTGATACTGATCTTTGATGGATTGCTATTAATCAGTAAATAGATTCTTACGATTGTGAGGCTTTTTTCTGCCGCGTAATGTTACAATGTTAATTATTCTCTGCAGATTACGTCGGATTTATTAAGAAGATAATGAAATTGATGCAACATAAATATCCCAGTATTAAGAAATTGGAAGTGGAATTGAGACAATTGGAAGAGCCAATCACCCTTCCAAGCAGGCCATGTAAGTAGTTCAATTTTTTTCTTTGTTAATGTACTACAAAGATAATTGCATACAAGATGCATACCAGATTTTGTCTATTTTCTACATTATCATTCTCAAATATGTAATATCTACTTTAGCTTGATAAAACAAAAAAGCTCTATACAAGTGAAAGGGAGGGGGGTTAATGGTTATTTGATTAACCCAATTGGACTTAATAGTTCTTTATTGAAAGATATTAGACGTGTCTCAAGTGTATGTTGTAGCTGGACTCAAAAGGAAATGCACACTTGACTAAAACTCTCAGTGGCTCATATATCCATTATGTAATTTAAAGTCAGAGTTTTCCCATGTACATTCTATACTCGCAATTACATTGTATTGAACATGAACATCTATTTCATACATGATTTCTATTATTCACAGCTACTGGTCACTTACTATTCACACTTCCTCCCTCTGAGAAAGTTATGTGGAGTTCAGGTTCGAGAATGAAACAAATCAGCATTTTTGTCATCAGCATTTTCATTGATGTTTATTCTCTTCCTTTTCTCATCTCACAGGCTAATAGTCCAAACAAAACTCTTACACACATAATATATTTTCTTGTAACACAATAATTACAAGATGTTTGTACATTTTTTTGTATATAATTTTAGAATTAGATTAAAAGAAAAGAAATTTTTCTTACTTGGCTATTAGTAGACATACCTACATCTATATGTATGTATGTATGTACATGTATTCTATCGCTTGGCATAATAATTTGGTAACCATAACAACATTGACTTAACATAGTTTGCCTACTATTGTGATCTGCATTACATTGATTCATATTATGACCGTATTCCGTTCAACAATTAAAAAAAAAGAAAAAATATATCTCTATTCTCTTTATTAAAATTCAGATGAAATATGTTACGAGTTTATAAAAGTTATTATGCACTTTGATTATGTAAAAAAGGTTTTTCCAATCTGTTTAACCGAACGATCAATTATTAGATAATACATTAACTAGAGTGTGAAAAATCGTCCATTTAACCACTTGACTTGACCTGGATATCATATTCATATACATGGTGTACAATGTATACATATCTACCCTCACACAGCATGATTATAGATTAAAACCATTACACGATACATTAAATATTTCGCAGTCCAACATACACGAATAACTCGCTATAAAATTACACAATGAACAATTATTTGTAATATGGATTTATTTAATTATTTAAAAAAAAATTTAATTCGACAATGCTGTTTTGTCTGCATCAATTTTAAGTACGAAAATTTATAGCATCAGAAC
>VBVR01000659.1:0-43974 GCA_011638315.1 Tetramorium parvispinum | reverse complement strand
GATTTAGATGATATTTCAAACATAACTCCATTATCATTTTTGTATTGTTTAGTGCCGTTTTAGTGTGTTTTGTAGATAATATATATATATATATATATACTGTTTTTGCTGTGGAATAGAAATAGTTACAATAATAATTGTATTCAAAGTACATATGTTCTCACTTATATGTATATAATGGTAATCTATCAATTAACAATAACTCAAACATTATGTATTATAAACAACGATTAAATACAATAGCAACTATTTAACTGTATAATCGGTTTATATAATTGCAACGAAAGTACGTATAACAATTTAATCGCATTATATACACTAGTAGTGAACACTAGTTCACGTATTGTACGAATCTTAATAAAATTTTATACATTATTAAACGAGATGATGGGAAATTTCTATTCCACATGCATGTACAGAAAATGTTTGAGATAACAAGATAGAATGATTATCATCATTATGATGCAGCCTTAGAAACGCATTAGAATGGAAATTTCCATCAAAGTTATGAATTTTTCCTATTACTATCTCCTCTCCTTCTTTCATTTAAATATTTTATTTATATATTATTGATAAAAATCCATTTGTGTTAATAATAATGCTATGTATCATTAAAATCAATTATAACTAGAAAAAAATTATAAATTTTGCTAGTTTAATGGTGCAGAATTTCATAAAATTTTATAGATATTATTTTTTTACTATATCAATGGAAAAGAATTATTTAAATTATACATGCATAAAAATGAATGCATGCTGATTGCTTTAATTATTTTTTGTATTTTTGCGTTCCGTCGAAAAATAAAATCTCTCTTTTTTATTTTATTATACAATTGGCTTATCCACGGAAATAATAAAAATTTATACATATAATATCCCATTTATATTATATCAGAAAAACAAAACGTTATCCAAAAGAGATTATTCTACAGTTTACTGTGAAATTCCACAATCTACCATGCTAATTAATAGCACGTGAATTGTTTCTAATTGGATTCGATTTCCTGATTATTCGATTACTCTTCACACTTTGGTGTAGTACTGTAGTATAATGTACGACATGTTTTCTTGTGCACACCGCAGGTCAGCAGGAATATAGCTCCCGTCAAGCAGGAATTACCACCGGCATAGTGCTCGCTTGCCTGATCCCCATTCTGTTGATAGTCATTTGCGTTGGATATCGAGCCCTCAAGAGCCGCAAGGAACTGCGGGAACAAGAGGAGAATTCAGCCAGGTATCGAATCCACTTCACTACTAATTCCGTGATGGTATCTCATACACGATCGCGATTAACTCTATATCACTTTATTTCAGAACGCGGCAAGCGGAGCTGCAACGATTGCGGAAGATCGGCGAGGAGGAGGAGTCCATCCCTTACACTCCTAGCAAGGCCACGGAGATTAATTAAAGGAAATTTTGTATACCAAATTCTTAGGAACGTAGAACTTTTGTACGCTACTCATGTGTCATTTCACATTATTTACTTGTAATCCACCAATTGTCATCTAATCGGCAATTGTGTCATTTCTAAATTTATTTAAATATGCATTTAGGAAAGACTAGATCTAATTGTAAGACGGCGACATAAGATTTTGTAGCTACTTTCTTTTTTTTATGAACCTTGCCTGCATGATGGCAAGAGAAGATAATTAATTAATCTCTTTCTTCCAAGTTAACCGTATATTTTCAACTTTCGAAGATGTAAAAATAAATTAGAATAAGAATGTTTTTTTTTCAAACTCCAAATAGCGGACAATATTCTATCATATCTATAGCGATATTTTTAAGAAAGTAAAATTTACAGATTTGTCTGAAGGAAACTGGAAATCACAAGTTGTAATAAAAACTTTTAGGAATGTGCTTCTCATACTTAAAGAAAGAAAAAAATTATGTTAAGTCCAAAAAAATTTAGTTTCTGAGATATTAGAGTTTATTATCAATTTATTGGCAGTTTTTCCTTATATTATAATAATATTTAGTATTTTTGATAATTTTTTATTAGGATTTTATCCAAGTTTTCAGGTTCGCCAATATTTTGGTTATAATCGTATTATAACATTCAAATCCATACAATAATAATAATATTACAGTCTGTTTAACGCATAAATACATATAAAAAATAATTATTAATATAATTATAATACAATGTAATATTAATATAATGTACATAATAAATGTTACATCTACATAATACATGTACGGATGCTGGCGGTTAAAACGTAACTGAACGGAGCCGCCGCACGTGACGGAGACACGGCCGCCATCTTGCGACGGGAACGGGTCGTCGCGCCGCGCCGCGCTGGCACGTACCGTTGCCGACGGCACGGCGTTTTACGACAGCGTGAGAGGCCGAGAGCTTCGCTCGCGCGGCGGTAGTTGCGGCACGTCACTCCGTCGCGACGTTGCATCGTTCGGTTGATCACGAGCAGTGGCTCCTGCGTTTCGCGACACTCATCTTGTCGCCTTATTGTCGCGCGACGGGGCTAATTGCGGCTAATCTACGTTGTCGCCGGCGACAGTAACCGTTGCATTGAGAGAGAAAGAGAAAGAGAGAGAGAGAGAGAGTGCGCACGAGTCCGCGTGTCTCGCTCCGTGGAGAAATCGTGGCGGCACTTCCGTTTATCCCGGGGACCGCACCTCCGGATGCACGGAACGGCGCTGGGTATGTACTGGTAATAACGTCATTACCATCCGCGTATTGTCGCAGAATCGCTGCCTGCGACTAGCGGATCGCAACGGGATTGCATGGAGCTGGATGTTTATTTTGTTCTCGCAATCTCGCATTGTCGTGTTCGATTTGATTCTTCCTCGGCAAATTAGACGCGCGCTGAATGAACCGTGAAAGAAACTGAATGAGATTGTTGCAGCCTCATTTTGTTTCATTTAGAACTCTTAAATAATTTGCTCGCATTCTCCATTAATTCTTTTCATACGGAAAAGTATAAGTAAAAGAATGATTCGATGGAAACAGCGACTTTTTTTTACAAATAATTGATTCGTTTATTGAGTTGCTTAGTTTATCCAGATATTGCAAATACGTGGAACTGGTAAGTGTAATAAAAAAATGAGCTTAAATTAAATTCTGGTTGTTTTTTTGGTCACCGAATGTGCTGGAATACGTTTCAAGCACGTCACTGTCCAAACATGTAAACCGGGTCACATGTGCACGATTAGCAACCGGAAGGTGGTTACAGGATGGTCCAAAAAAAACTGGACAAACCTCCTATATTTACCTAGACTCCCCACTTTAATCTCGCACGAAATTAATTAAAATTTTTTTTATTAATTTTTAATTATATCCAATATATGGTAGCACATGCGTTGCAATTACATAAACATGAATAATTTAACAATATTTCGCGCTGTTTCTTTTTCGATGCGTAGCTCAATGAATATCGTTTTAATCCTTTGTTCAACAAATTATTTGTTGAACGGTTTGTATACCTGTAATAGATGTATCAAGAGGTCGAATTTAAATGTAGTTAAACGTTAAAAATTTATAATTAAAGAGTTAAATATTAAAACATTAATTATGTACTTATAAATTATAATTTATGTTTTAAAGCGGAAATTTAAAATTTATAAGTTAAACGAGAGAAAATGTGTGTAATTTATAAATCATAAATTTATTTACATTGAATATTTAACTTATAAGTTATAAATTTCCGCAAAGCGGAAATAGGTTTTCATATACTTTAAGCTGCGGATCGGCAGAGGAAAACAAAAAAGCATTAAAAAAGGGAAAAAGGTTATTAAAACCATCGACTCGAAATAATCGGACTGTGTAGAAAGTTAATATATCAGGCTTCGTTTATTTATCGACATAGCTTGATATTAATGTCTGCTTGTTAACGTGCGCCGAATGTTGATGCATGAATTCGCATTCGCGGCATAATTATCCCGAATTTCTCTGCGCAAGGAATACAACATTTTCATGGCGCTAATTTGCATGCATTATGATTGTGTCGCGCGTTCGTAGTTGTGTTATCTATACAACATGAGGAAATTGGATATAACGCATTCATAAACCCGCATGTTAAGCGTGATCTATTGACTTTTATCACGCGCATAGCTATCGAGCGAGCCGCCGAATGAACAAGGAAGTGTCTATTAATAATGCCCCGTCTAAGTATATTATTAGGCACTAATCAAATTTACCGTAATGACAACGTGTTACTTTTGTGCAAAGCGGGCTGCTGGGGCTGCCTTCGCCGTTCGCTTAGCGCATGTCTGAAGTCGTTTACAATTAGACGAAACTCGAGTCGGGTCTTTCTTATCGGGGCATCGAAGATAATGTTTCTCGGTAAATTGCAAGGCATGGAGTTACACACCGAGTTTTCCACTTTTGCAAGCATGGAACGCGAGAATGGGCCGCGCGCTCTCGAATTTAATTCTCCTCTCTTCCGTAGATTCCGTAGACGTGCGTCTAGTCTGATTTATTCGCGACATCATATCGCGAATTGGGAAACATGTACGGCATATTACAATGGCTCGATCATGGCTAGGATGTCTGTTCGGCGTCTTAGTACCGTCCGTTGTCTTTTACCTGTACCTGCTGCTAAACGGTAATTACGATGTCGATCACATCGATTTTCTCTTTAGCACTGAAAGGCATCGGAGAATGTTATTTCTAGTGCCCTCCGCGGAGATAGGCAAATCGAGCATCGGAGGCAAGTGGCGATCGTTATCGGCGGGGGTGGAGAGATCAAATCCGCGGGTGGAAGACCGCTCTGCCGAACGGTCGCAGTTAAAAAACAATTTCGAGGTAAACGCCCGTAAACCTTATACTTTCATCAGCATCCGTCGGGCAACGGCCAGTGATGTTCTACATTTTCAAGGTGAAATGCGACACGATACACGTAGCCATGGTGTGCGCCGGATACAATTCAACCTTCGCCCTCGTAACCGTAGTGAAGTCCATTCTGTTTTATCGCACGAATCCGTTGCATTTTCATTTGCTCGTCGACGAAATTGCGAGGAAAACGCTTTCGACCCTATTCCGAACGTGGGATTTGCCACATGGTTTGTACGCTTTTACGAGGCACGTTGGTTTGTTACTTTTTACAGGGCACGCACCCTTTGTGACGCACACGGGAGCAGAAAAACCTAATTTTTATCCACGTCTGTGTTAACGCGGCGTGCAAAGTATAGAAAAAAAAGAGAAAGAGAGAGAGAGAGAGAGAGAAATTACTTTTCCGACGTAAATATAGAATGCATTTAATTGAATTTGTTAAATTTTCCAATATAGGTGCGTGCGTGAAGTTTTATTAAAATCGAAATTTTCAAAAGAAAAAGAGTAAAAAATATATTCCCTTTTAATACATATGAATGGCTTTTATGCAGTATATCAAGTAATAGATGCGTGTCGCGCGAGAGATACTCTTTTTCGCCTTTGATCGCTCCAAGGGATTATTTTAAATAAGTGAACCTTATTTCAAACAAGTAAACGTAACATTCTACGAGGCTGAGATTTGGGTGCCGAGGGTCTCGTGGATACCGAACAAGCACTATTCAGGAGTGTATGGTCTTCTGAAGTTGATACTGCCGGACGCGATGCGAGAGGACCGAGTGCTCGTGCTGGACACGGACGTAACTGTGCTGACCGACATGTACCCGTTGTGGAAGATGTTCGAGAGATTCTCGGCCGGCCAGACCATAGGCTTGGTGGAGAACCAGAGCAACTGGTATGTGAAGGCATTATCATATGGCCAGCGGCCGTGGCCGGCTCTGGGCCGCGGATTCAACACCGGCGTAATGCTGATGCACCTGCAACGTTTACGAAACGGAAAGTTCGCGAGGGCCTGGGAGAGCGTAACGAAACGTGTATTGGGATACATTCCCGAGACGAGCTTGGCCGATCAGGACGTGATAAACGCGGTGATCAGGGAGCAGCCGGGTATCGTGTATAAGATAGAATGTACGTGGAATATACAGCTGAGCGATCACACGATAAGTGACACGTGCTATCGCGACACGAATCGCATAAACGTACGTCCCATTGTAACTTCGATTATACCGCGTCGTCGAGTGCGCGCGAATGGGAATCGATCGACTTTTCACTGAGCGCTCGCTCGTTTCACTTTTAGATTCTCCATTGGAATTCCCCGCGAAAGCAAGACGTTCACAATAAGCACGTTAACGAGTTTCGAAAATTGCATCGGGTCTTCCTCGAGATGGACGGCAATCTGTTGCGAAAGCGCTTATTCGGCTGTGACAAACACGAGAGCGTGCTTCCTGTGAGTTAAGAGAGACCCTATGAAATCTTCTGATATTTTATTTAATGCGACTCTTTTATCGCATTTACGCGTATTTTTTTTTTCTTTTTAGTATAACGAGTCGAGTCCGTGTCGAGAATTCGAGAAAGGCGCTACCATTTTGTATCGCACGCATCCTTTTCTTCTCGAATATGAATACAACGTGTACTCGCCGATGGATGTTGCTCTAGTCACTCAGTGTAGCATCGAAAGGATACCGTTATTGGAAGCGTTATCGAAACACTGGCCGGGTACTATAAGCGTCGCGCTTTACTTGACCGATGCAGAGGTTCAGAATTTCCTGGATTTCGTGCGAGGCTCCGCGGATTTGCGGACGAGAAAGAACATCGCTTATCACGTCGTGTACAAAGACGGGGTGCGTTTCTAAAAAGCAACAATGCATATAATTAAATAAAAAAAATGGACTTAATTTATAAATTACAATTTTCAAAATTTGAAGAATTAAAGATATCACATTTCGTAAAGCTATATTTTTAAAAATGACATGTCATTAAACTGAATAAATGTTATAAAATTATAATTCATATTACATTGCATTATTTCTGAAAATTCAATAATGACTTTTCTATTTATCTAAAATATTATTTTTCATTCAGGATCTTTACCCTATCAATTATTTAAGAAATACTGCGATATCATACGTACCAACTCCATTCGTCTTCCAACTTGACGTTGACTTCTTGCCGCAATTCGGGCTGTATGAAAATATCATGAACTATATCAATCGATTAAATATCAATGAATCGGACAAAATAGCTCTGATCGTACCAGCGTTTGAAACTGAACGCTATAGGTAATTTCTCGCTGTCGTAATATCGAAATAAATTGTTTTATCAAGAAAAGTTACCTCTTTCAGGTTCACGTTTCCCACCAACAAAGAGGAATTACTGAAGTTTCTTAAACGCGGTATTTTATACACGTTTCGCTATCATGTTTGGACACAAGGACACGCCGCCACGAATTATAGCGTTTGGCGAAATAGTACGGAGCCTTACCAAGTGCGTGCGAGATCAATAATTAAACTATCAGTGATACGATCCGAGTTTGGGGACATTTTATATTAAAAACATTATTAAAGATAAATAATCGATTACATGTAAGAAGAACAATAAATATGCATTATGAATGGGTTGTAGGTTTCATGGGAACCAGATTTTGAACCTTACATAGTAGTTTCGAAATCCGCTCCGCGATATGATACCAGGTTTGTTGGATTTGGTTGGAATAAAGTTTCCTACGTGACCCATTTGACTGCGCTAGATTATAAGTAAGCCGAACTAATTTTATTCATTTAGATAATTAAATATTTGCCTGAATCTAATTAATGTAGCGCATGATTTAAATCGGAAACTGAAATTGCAGATACACTGTTTTACCAGATACCTTTATTATTCATCGACCTCATGCTCCTAGTTTAGATATCGGCAAATTTAGGACAGATTCTGTTTATAGAAGGTACTGTGGCATGTATAGGATCTGTTATTTTAAAATTTATTAGGACATTGCGTCACAATGAAGATATCGGTTTGTTATACAACAATCTTTTCTCAATTTCTACTCTAATTATTTTACAGATGTCTTAAAAAGTTGAAGGATGAATTTGTCGAAGAGCTGGTAGCAAAATACGGCGAGACTGCACTATCGAAACTAAAGAAAGAGACCAAAGAAGAGAAAATTTAAGAGATACATTATATAATTTTAACATTTTTAAATATATAATGATAAGAATTCATTATATTTTTAATGAATATCTGTGTATCAATGCAATGTCCTGTGTATGCAATGATTATGAAAAATCTGTATATTGCAGCTATTTTCTTAACAAAAATATACATTCTTTTAAATAAAACATGCGTTATTTATTTACCATTTCCAATTAACAATAATAAAAATCTGAAAAACAGGTGGTAAAAATGGATCAGATTTGGGATTGGGAAATATTTATTAAAATTTAACCCATATATTTAGTGGAGTGTACAGAGTGGTGCTTTCAGTACATTATTGTAATATTACAATCACACTAAATATTTCATTTATAAAATATGTATAATATTTACAACGCCAGTATGTTAATACATTGTACATACAAATCATAATTCGCGGCCGAAAATTTATATCTGAACCACTGAAAATTGAGACATTCATTACAAGGCAAGGTATTTTTTTCATAAATACAGTAATGACGACAATAATGACGACATTAGTAACTTTATAGCGTAAATATAATTATATCATAATACCTTAAAAAATAGAACAATATTAAAACATAATGGTAATAAAAAAACTAATACTAAAAATAATATTAGTAGGAATAACGGTAAAAATATACCGTTAACAATGATGAAATTTTTCCTCGATCATTGATACTTCTAACGCATATAGAATCTGGCAGAAACGCGGATGTTACATTTCGGATTAATATTATTATCTACAACATACGACACGCAGATATAAATCATTTACATTTACAGTATCATTCCGACTTATATATCTCGATAAAAACATTTCGATCTTCTAGTTCCCACAATCTCACAATCTCTCGTCCGGGATACGAAATTGCGTCAATGATATATTATTTTTCTTTTTTTGATTCGCGATTCAGTAAAGAAATACTCGTTGTGCACGAGTTAGCCAGATGCTTAGATGTGACATTACGTGACAGTTCAACATGTGTCAACAGAATTATTATGCACATGTATATGCATAACGATGTATTCGCCAACACTTTGTATGCTTTTATTTTACTTGTACACGTTACGTTCTTCCTCCATCGAGATTTAGGGCCATTAGATACGGCAATTAGGCAGTTTTAATAATTATTTATGCGCTAGGCGAAGAACTTATCAACTAAAAAAAATCGCTCGTTTTGTAATGAATAATAATAGAAGCAAACGAACACGGTTCGTCTATAGCTTTAATCAATGTTAATTAATGATAATTGCTCGTGTTTACGTAAGTTTCATTATAGAAATATATGACCCAACAAATTATACTTCTTAAACAAGGAACAGTTTTCCGTAGCGTATTTCGTATCAAACTTAGGCAAAATTCACGATGGTATTGTGCATCATTTCGTAAAAATGCATTTCCTCTTCTATTGAGAAATAACAAGAAGACAGCGTCCATAAAGTACGTATAATTAGAAAACATTGCCCTAATTCTAAAGTTGTCAGTCTTAAGAGACGAATAATTAAGTTATTTACCGAATACTTTTGCACACTATGAAACGTAATAATGTAAAAAAAATTTATATATTATAAAAATCTAATAGTAGGTATAAGGAATTCGCAATAATAAGCGGAAAATTTGTGTTCTGAACATTTTTACGTAGTTGTGTCAGGAATGCATATAATTTAAAGAATTCATGTCTTTTGTATAAATATCTTCTTTAAATCGTATTTGATTTGAAGAAACAGAAATATTGTGCACAGTTCGCTGGAATATATGTAATCATCTAATATGTTGTAATTGTGTAGAGTACAAAATCTCACGGAATGTTGTAATAAATGCAAAATGCTAAGTATTTGATACGCATTAGGTCTGTATGAACATTTTCACTGAACTATGCTCTACAAAACGCACGCGTCTTATAAAAAGTGTTTTAATTAGATCCATAAATAATTGCTCGGAAGATTACAAGTTGGACCGATCTACTGGACGGTACCTTCGATTGACCGCTCGTTGGCAGAAAGTGAAGCATATTTTCGTAGATTTAATTTTATGTTTATATTTATCGTTTATGTAGAAGTAAATGTTAGTACGCAAGAAATCATAAATGAAGAAAATCTGATTTTACAGTTATTCAGAATATTGAATAATTTTCACAATCAACAGTTTCATTAAAATTATACAACTAATCTAAATTGCGTCTAGTTAAAAGCACTTAATAATTTTAGTAATCAATGATATTAAAATTATACAAATGATATTAATGACATGCGAATATATTAAAATGATTGAAATGACGCCACCACTATTAATTTCGACAAAAATTTTGACCGAGTCAAGCTTTGTGGGCAGCGCGTACAAATGGGAGCAATCTAAATGAGCTTGCTTGTGCCGTAAATTACCCCATTTTAATGTAAATTACCGTTACACTTCACGAGCACGTACAAATCGAAGGGCATTGGAAGCGAGGAGTGTGCGTGCATGATATTTGAAATATCACGCAAACGACATTGCGTTGTAGTTGGCAGTTGGATAGATAATTGAGCGCTGAGAATTTGTGATACAACGTCCCGATCATCATAAATGTGTTTAATAAAGTCGGTTTTCGTTCGTGTGAAATCGCGTTTTTAATTTTGCTCCCGATAACGTATCAGTCTAGGCAATATACCTTTTTCACTATGACAATAAATGGAGAATTACGTATCTTGGAACGTAATTATAGCCGAACGAAAATCTTCAACAAACGAAAATTGGAATATCTTTCATAAATCGAGAACGATTTAAAATAGATCCCACTGAGTTTTATATTATGTACAAAAATAAAAAGAGGACTGTGGATTGAACGTTCGATTGCTTCGTTGACATTTAAAGGGTTTTCATTTGAGAATCTCAGTTATCCTCGAACAAAAATAAAAGCTCGTTTAAACCTCGATTACTTCGTTGTCAAGAATTAATAAGTTCCTTGTTAACGAGAGCGTGAGAGAGAGAGAGAGAGAGAGACAGAGAAAAAGAGAAGGGGTTTTATATGGAAAATACGTGCGATCGATTGCATTTGAAATAGACGCGATAGGTGTTAGCCGGCATTCCGTGATCAATCGGCGTCGAACATTCGCAGCGCAGGACACGTAGGTGAGACGGTTTCGCAATCGCAATTCGGGATACACTCGGCGACAATCAATAAATTATCCCCGATGCCGGGTATGACGTACGTACATTCGCTTCGTTAACTGTCGGATGCGCGTAGCACTTTCCCACAGTGTTAAATGGAACGTGCGCCCGGTGAATCTCACGTTACCCCCATTCGAATGTGTCCGAGGGCTGAACGATGGTATCGGCAAACGAGGGATCGATCCCTCTCTACTAATCGGCCCGGGTGAGACGCCGAGCCACGAAGAGAAAGGCGCAATGCAAAATACAAAATTACAAAAATATACTCGTGGCGCCGATAACGACCGGACCCGTGCCGTGCGGATCTCCATCGTGTATCATTTACAATATGGACAGCGTTACGCGGGATAGGGTGCAATTGAGAGGAGGACAGGGCGGAGGAAAGAGAGAAAGAGGGAGTGTATGTACATGGCACGGCACGGCGATCGAGCTGGGCGAGCCGCGACTCTGCTAGGCCGCTTAAAATACTGTTCTCCGATGTTCTCCAATCGTGCGAACTCGATTTTTCGCGTGCGCGCGTCGAAAGTGCCGTCTCCTTCTCATTTGCGCGACACGTGCGAGTCGTTGAACGGAATAGCGGCACAGATCTATCGAGTTAAAAAGAGAGAAATACGAAAAAAAAATGACGTTCCGCGCGTAATATTGATTCGACGATCGCGAAAAAACGGAGGAAGAGAAAAATGGATGTGGAGGATGGAAAAATCGGTTGGCACTGGCCTACGAGAAACCGGGAACGTTTCTCAGGCTGTCGCGTCGCATCGCGATCGAACATTTTTCTCGCACGAAAGCCAGACGGTAACACGCCGCAATAAGTCGTCGATCGCGGCAGCACGGCGAAAAATCGAGGTGACACGACCGCGTTGCTATTTTCTCCGCCGTGTCTCACCCGGACGGCTGTCTTCTTTGCGCCCGAGCCGTAGCCGTCGAGCGCTTAATACTGTTTGGCGTAATACGGGCACGGAAAGCCCGATTTTTGGGGTTTTTGGCGACCGTCGCACTTTATACGTCCGCGAAATCAATCTCTAAAGCCGGAGAACCATCGTTAGGATACGAAATAAAAGGCGGTAGCTCTAAAAGGAAGGAAAGAAGAACGGAGCAAGAAGGAAGAATTGAAGAGAATCAATTCCGCGAAATTAAATTAAATATTTGTACAGCGATCCGAATAAAATCCACGTAACATCGCAAAATGAGTGGCTTTGATCGATGAAATCAGGATGCAAGATGACGAAAGCAAAACGTCTCTTTTTCATTCGAGTCTAAGTGACATTTATACGCAGCATTAAGGGAAGCTTTCCTCTAATTCGCGTTCGAAGTGCCGAGTATTTAATAAATCGAAACTGTCTCATGCAATTGTATGAGAAAAGAAACTGGAGTTTACCGTGGGAAGAGTGCATCTCTTCCCAGATACTTCGTATATCGCGACACGATTTCGCGTCGATGCATATATGGAGTAGGACTCGGCGGGTTTTATCTGAACATCGCTGATCCCGGTAGTCACCACCGAGTCCGGGAGACAAGAATACGGATTGATCGAGAGCGCCCTTTGAATTCAAACATCGTTCGACGGTAAGTCAAGTTTGCGTAGAGAATTCATTCAAAATGCGTTTCCTCGTACCGCTAGGAGAACTGCCGGTCGCGCGCAATCGCAACAAGTTGTATACAATCGCGTCCGAAATCCCTGCTGAAGCTGGAGAAAGGGAAACGTTAATCTCCCGTAGATAAAAAGGTAACAAAAGAATAAAGAGTGGATGGCTCGCCGGCGATAAATTCGCAGTTAAAGAACGTTCCCTACCTACCCTGACCTCGGTGAAATATTGCCATCGGGCGAGGCGGCTCCTCACGTGTGTACGTGGTGGTAAGCGCACGTAAAGCACTCCTTATCACGATGTATCGCAGCCAGATGTTTCGCGCCGGGAACGGAGCCGGCGAATCGACAGCGTTAACCAGCGCGGAGGATAATGGAAGCACCGCAAAGAGGGACCTGTACTCATATCGCGGAAATCGCATCGCGATGGAAAAAGATGAGGAAAAAGAGCAGGGAATGAGTTTCCCGTTTTGAAGGGGCATTAACTTCTACGCGAAAGAAAAATGCGCCGCCGGCTGTGCGCGCGACAAGTCGCTCTGACGAGTCACATGTTTTCCAGTTTCAAGGAGAGACGATTTATCGGCCATCAGGTATTCGAGACCATAAGTCCGAACGCGTTCGCTCGTCGATGATATATAGCTCGCATGGACGTTCTACTTTTACGATATATTGTCGTCGACGGTGGAATTGTAGCGATCGAATGTATTTCAAAATGGGAACGCGTTGAATTCCTGTACCTCACTCCGCGTTTACGACACGTCGTAATATCGTCATCTTTTTAAATTACGCCCGTCTAACATTTCGCCCGCGCTTACATCGCGCTGTCCTTTTGACGACTCGCACTCGGCGACACTCGTACGAGCGCGCTACACGCGCTCTGGTCAATAATTTTTACGCTCGCCTCCGGGATATTATGCGCAATATGCCGGAGTTGTTAACAATCGAGCTGTAATTGTTGCTAATTGGAACGCACTGCGCATAACGTTCAATTAATTTGAAGTCCCGAAGTAAATTTGGATCGGTAGAGGAGTGCATATATACATCAACACTAGTCTCTTTTTTTTTCAGTGTTATTCATGGTCAGTACGATGGTGATAGCGGAGACCAATCGGACAGCGGCGCCAAATTGGTCTCGTTTACAAAATGCGTTGTTATTCACTCGGTCATTCCGGCGATAATGAATCACACGAATTTCAAAGGTCGCGATACTACGTGCAATTAGTCTCGACCGAAATAAACGCACAAATGTCATATATTTTTTTTTTACTGTACACCATTTTATCGTATTTCACAATACGATCTGTTTTCATAACTTGCAACGAGCGTCGAGTGTCATCGCAGTACTTACATCTATTAATAGATTTATACAGTTGCTATAATAGATATTATTATCCATTTAACGTAATACAAAGTGGCACCGTTATATAGGTAGCATAGGGTATTCCGTATTGTGTCAACGATATTTGTGAGACGATCGATTCGCCGCTATGTCACAAGTCATATCCCTTGACGATTTAAAACACAAACGTCGCTGACGGAATACTGGGATACCTCTACGGGTACGAGCACGGTCTAACGATGCGCTTACAGAAGGAGAATGGTCACAGATTAGTGTGCCGTTCGAGGTAAGCTTAGCGTAAAAGTTTGCATTGCTTGCGAATGCAACGAGTCCTGCTACAGTTCGATACAGGCGTCGGAATTTCAATGTTTAAAAAAAAAAAGAGAAACGCGACAGGGGCGCATAACAGCTAGATAGATTCTTAACAATATTAAATTCTCATTGTGTTTATCGCATAAATGTAACATGTGCAAAATGTTGCCTTGCCCGAACCTTAACACTTTTCGTCTATACACGCGAATCGTGCCGTAACGATCGCGATTTCCCATTACGGAGTAACACGAATAGAAGACGAATTCACTGGTATCGCTCTTCGCGGAACGGACTCGCGTTTAGTACTTCCAGTTGCTTCGTGCTTCGCGTAAATTTCACACAAAACGCGAATAGGTTTTGCCTTATCGACTAATACCGGCGGCAATGTCTGGAACCTTATTCACATTTATCACGTTATCACCTCACGGCGCGTGGCGAGCATCAAATTAAAACGCTAAAGGAACTTTATGAAGAAAAAAAAAAGAAAAAGAAAAAGACACGTAGAGGGAGATGAGAAAGTGACAAGAAAGAGACACCCGCGTGACGATTGGTTCGTTCGGAAAACAATACATGCGGATCACGATTTATTGGTTTCGAATGACTTCGAAATGCTCCGTTCAATAAATAACTTACAAGATAACTTACAGGAAGGGAAAATTGAGGAACAGGAATAGGTGACACGAATATCCGATCGGCGTGTCTTCTAAATGTCGTCGTCAGCAATTTTGGCGAAATCACCCGTGTCCATTCCTGGCGGTCCTGACACCTTCTAGAGTCCCCCTCTCGCTCCCGCTCGTATTTCGTTCACCCTCCGGACTGCGGCTCATCGAACGAAGTAGAAGTCCCGCGCGCGCCGGACGCGCGTCTCGAAAGGCACTACCGGTTTATTGTAAGTGTGGTCACGCACGCCCCATCGTGGCGTACTACGACCAATCGCCCTCATTGCGGACGATGCCCATGGTATCATACTTCCGTGCCGTCCTCGCCCTCGTCCTCGTACAGCGTTGGTCCGTTGGCGGATTTCTTCTTGGGTTTCGGCGGCGGTCTCGGCGGCACCTTTCTGCCGAGGGTATTGCTGGCAACGGCCTGTTGCTGCTGCTGCTGCTGTTGCTGAGTCAGAAGCAGATGATCGCCGTTCGTGCTCTCGTCCGCCAACTTGAGCGGCCACTCGGCCGCGCCCTCCGGCGCCGCCCGGTCCAACGCACCAGTCAGGATGTTTGGGGTGCTACGCTGGATCGTGTTGTAGTGCGAACTGCCCGGTGTGCTTGGAAGTGGCCGACCCCTCATGGACGAGAACGCCGATTCCGGGCTTTTGTTGAGCGACAGCATCGAACTACCGTCAGCCGTGGTGCGCAAACCCAGATTGTCGTACACCGGCTCGAGGGCTTCAGTGGGCGACGTCGGGGGTCCACTGCTCCAACTAGGCGCTCGCGGTCGTCGCGGGATCGTCACGTAGCCGTGACGCGGTAACACCGGTGCCAGCGGCGAAGATGACGGTCCGAGACTATACGGCGTGACGCTACGGCTGTGCGGCAAGGTCTTGAAGGCGGCCGGGTGGTACTGGCCGGACGGCGGCGAATGGCCGTACGATGTGGCCGCCGTCGTCGCCGTCGCCGGTGTTATCATATGCTGACTAGGCAGACGCGTGCTGTCGGGCGCCGTTGACGCCTGGCTAGTCGGCGATGCGCCGCGACCGCCGGAGAAGGCCAGCAGGTCCGGCGGATATTGTCGGTGGTAACCGGCACCCCCGCGCGGCAACGTGCCACCGCCGCCGCTGCCGCCGCCGCCACCGCCGTTGCCACCCCCGTCGAGTTCCGGCGTGGCCCGTTCATGCTCCCTCTCGTCGTCGCCTATGCCGCCGCCTACCCCGCCGACGACACCGCTCCCGACACCGTCAGCTGCGAGAACATGAACAAAAGAGAAGGACGAACGTTAAAAAAGAAAATCTAAGTGAGCTCGAGAAAAAAAAATATACGGGAAGAAAAAAAAAGATCGCGCGCGGGAAGTCTGCAAATATGAAGAGGCTGGACGCACGAGATGTACACGCGATTGGGTAAAGACAGTATTGACATTGCCTTCGTACGATCCACGATATTGGTATTACCCCCGACCAGCGGTAATCCGATCGCTCGCGATATGATCGTAATCGGGAGAGAGCGTTTCATCAATTGAACTGAAAAATATAACTGCATTTCCTGAGCGTCGTCGGTCAAGCGTACGCTACATCGTGCTGTTCTCTCTGAGGTCCTCTTAATAGATACTCGTAAAGCTGATTGAATTTTTTTACAAGATTCGGATCGCGTTCAAATGTAAGTCGTATATTTTATTTCTCTATAGTGTCCCGGATTTTTATAGAAGATTGAGTACCATCACATCCAAGTTCTTGCGTAATCTCATAATTTCGTCGAAAAATATTTCATTAATGATGACACGCAAGTCTACACACGCAATCTGTTTCTTGGCAAATCTTATTGTCGTCATTACTTGTACAATAATATATTACAGCGATTCACTTAATTGCAACTCGTAATCAACATTCGCGCGTTAGAAGCGAAAAATTAAGAAAAAAATCTGCTCTATTCTTATCTGCAGAAAATAGTAAATCCTAAAAGGATGATATCAGTGGTTGAACGCGGATGACGAATGTATTCGCGCTGTCGCAGCGCGAATGCGATATTAAGGAGTGCTTGATGTATTATATAGCGTCCCTAACGGATTTTCATTAGTCTCCTAGCTGCCACTTGACGGACTCTCTCCTTACCTTAAGATCGATGGCACCTGGTCGGACAATTCTCGCATAATAGTCCGCGCTCGGCACGGAACGAATCGATTTACGATTACACGCACACACATGCATACACGCTATTTGTACATTATATAAGCTACATATAGCGGTCATTTCCCGCTTCGGGGGAGGGGAAGAATATTAGCCCAGCGAAATGACCGCCGTTCCGCGACTCGTTAAGAATCATATCGGCCGGACACTCGTCGGTGAATTCTGTTCGATCCTGGATCAACGTCCGCGAGTACGCGGTGGTTTCGAGGTAAATCGCTTGTCGAGGCTAATATAAGATAGTTTCTCGCTAGCACCTAGCCGCGCACTGTTTAGTAATATAGGCTGTGTACTGACCGAAAACCGAGTCGTTGTCGAGCAACGTGCGATTCAGCTCCGTCATCTCTGTGCCATGCGACGTCACTGACGGCGCCTCGTAGCGCCTCGGTGGCTTCACGACCGGGTTGATGGTTGTGATGAGGGACTTCTCCTGCTCGCCGAGGCCGTGATGCTCCAGGGACGCCGCTTCGAGGCCTTTCTCGTCATGCCGGATGCGGCGACGACGGCAGTAGCACACACAGAGCACTACCGTGACGATCAGCAGACACAACGCGGTGACACCCAGCCCGATGGCGAGTGGTAAACTGATGAAGTTCTCCCTGCTGCCAGAAGCATCGCCCACGATGATCAGGGTCACGTTCCTCTCGACTTCGCCGCCGGGATTCTTCGCGTGACAGACGTAGTCACCCTTGTCCGAGGGCTGCGCGTCGATAAGGGTGAGATTCGACCATTCGTGGTTCATTGAGAGGATGTATCCTCTATCGCTATTCGTGCGTTTCACGTGCTTGTTTAAAACTTTATTACGATGCGTCCATGATATCTGTAACAAACAGGCAATGTTTTATAGCGCAGTAGCATTAAAAAGTCCTACACTGTAAACTCCTATGGGTTGCCACTGCTTCTACTCAATATTCGGTTAATTTGATTAAAACAATGAGATAAAATTAGCGACATATCGAGTAAGCCTTACTCAATACACAATATGCTAATTTATCTAATTTAACTTGCATGTTCGTCCAAAATTTTACCTTCTTTTTAATAAAAATTAATGAAATATTGAGTAGGAGCAGTGGCGACCTATGGAATAGGTCATTTTATTTAAAAATGACTCAAATTGAGTATAATTTGACAATACGAGTTTACAATGTATAATAGAGATAAAAATCAAAATTTGATTATGTTATATTTATCATATTAAACAGATTGATTATGTTATTATTTATTACAAGAATTTTTTAATAAATAACAAGACTGATATTACACCGCAATTTTTTTCGACGTATTTTTAGTAGATTAGAAATTTAAGATTAATTTCAATTAAGCTCCAGCATTATTATCGATATGTGTGCCTGTACAAAAATGCATTTACCTGAGGATGTGGAATTCCTGATGCCCTGCACCAGAGCGTCACATCTCCTTTACCCATCTCGATTTTAGTCGCCGGGCCGATGGAGGTGATCCTCGGTCTGCATGCGAACTCGTCACTAGTAACTTCGTTCCACAGCTTGCCGGACATGTGGGACGGTTGCTGGCAAGTGGTCGGCTTTGTGTACAAATTGTGTTCGATCGCCCAGTCACGGAACTTTTTGAGATGGCAGTTGCAGTTCCACGGATTATTCTGGAGATTGAGGCTACTGAGCTTGGACAGACTCTCAAAGCTCTGCAGTTGCATAGTGCTGAAATTATTCTCGTTCAGCGCGAGGTAGTGCAAAGCCGGTAGATTACGAAACGCACGCTCCTCGATTCGCTCCAATCTGTTTTGCGACAACGTCACTTTTTGCAGAAAGGTGAGATCGACGAAGAGGTTGTTCTCCAGCGTCATCAGCTTGTTTTGATCGAGTAGCAGCACTCGCAGCCGTTGAGTCGCGTGGAAAGTGCCTGGATGCAGAGTGCGGATATTGTTGGCCGACAGATCGATCTCGATGACGATATTGAGGCTGTTGAACGCCTCCGTGCTAATCATTTCGATGCCGCATTCACGCAGCACCAATTTATGCAGATTCACCAGTTTGACGCTGCTGAACGCGTCGTGAATGAGGCGAGTTATGCGATTGCCGGTCAAATCGAGATTCTGGATCTCGGGCGAGAGGTCCCCCGGCACCTGCGTGAGGTTTTGCTTAATGCACTCGGCGGTCTTCTTGCCGGAAATCCATTTACACTTGCATGTCGACGGGCACTGCATCCAGTCCTCCTGGCCTTGACACAGGGCGACTGTAAACGCCGCGCAGAGCAGCCACTGGCCCGCCGTTCTCGGTATCATCTCGAGGAATCCTGTTAATAGCAGAAACGTGCGCGATGACGTTAGAACGTGACTGCGGCACTGCGACCACAGAACTTACTTAGCCGCGCGTAGTGCATGCATGAAACGGAGTTTCGTCTTTTGGGATATATTCCGCCGGAGAGAAATATGCAGCATGTAACTAATATATTCTAGTTACGGCTTAATATTTACCAACGCGACCAACTAGCGGCGCGTTTTACATGCATTCACCATTATTGATAGTTGAACGCGGATGTAGATCATTGTTTAATTACACGATCGAATAATTATATTACGTATACGCGGCCGGAATTAATTATTACTAAATAATATACGGCGCTTAATAATTTTGAATAATTTGTATGCCATACAAATATCCCGTACGCTATTTGACACTTTTAGTTTATGTACGTTGGGATAATTGTCCGTGACTGTCACTGAGCAAATTACCTGGGACATAACAATTTTCCCGATAATAAATGCCGTCATGTAATTTTATTATGAAATTGCTAAAACGAGAGACGTAAGATATTTCTGCTCGGTCTTCGCGCCTCGCGCACTTTGGAATCGAATTCGCATTTGACGCGATACGCGATACGCCTAGTGCTAAGTGTACTGCTATTTTCTTACAACAACGTCGTAAGTTGCTAGTGCGAACAGCGCAAAGTTGTTTCGTGGCTCGCCGTAACAACAAGACTAAACTCGACTTTCCGTGTTATCGGACAAGTCTGGCTATGTTTGAGACAGTTTGGTGCCATCGGAGACCTCCGGGATTTTCTTCGTCTCCCTCGGCCGTTCTGTCTTCCTCCCTCTTGCATTCCCACGAGCCTGCCTTTCCTTTATTTTTGTTAGTCAACGCCGCTAATCTCAAAGCACGACGGGACACCTTGCCGAGAACTGTTGGCAATTTAGCTTAATACCGTTACAGCATCGCGCTCGGCGACGCGCTCATCGTGTCGACGCGTCGCCGAAGTTAAATTAATACAGCACGACGACTAAAACTTTTACCCCTTTTATTATCGCCGTGGAGTCCGAGGTTGTGCATCAAATTAGTCTTTCCGCCGTTCGGACAGCGAGCACAATTCATTCCAGCCTCCCTGCGGATTCGAATCGGTGAGTAAGAAACAAGTGTGTCCGAGAGCTACAACGTTCTAATAGAAGAATCTAGTACACCTCGAAACAATATTTCCTCAAAACGACGCATTAATAGAACGCGATTCGTGCATTTAATCCAATAGAAATTCATACACTATTTTATGCATCTCATTCCTCTAATTTTGCTTCATGACTTTACACAAGTTTCAAACTTACATATGCAGTCGAAATTGAAATGTTCGTGAAAGATTGATACGGCTAAAAATGAAATACAATTCTTGCTCGAGAACCATTTCTACGGCGAATTGCGATGTAATAATTAAAACGGCGTTAACTGTTTTGAAGGGTACAGAAGCAAGCAGCACGTCACGGCGGATTAAGCACGTCGCAGGAAAGCAAAGAGGGATTCGCCGAAGATCGCGGCCGGAATCCATCGGGGAATTCGTTCCGGTGGGAACCACGCGCGCCGTTGTAGATTTCCGCCAACTTTTCGCGAATACATGCTTCGTACGGCGAATCCCGAACTTTTTGAAGTCCCAGTCCACAAGGGCGGCCGCGGTCACTGCACTTGCCCATAGCCCCGGAGATTTTATTGTCGTGACCGCGAGAGAGCAGTTCTTTTGAACTCGATCGGTGCGGTCTTGCCACGAGGTCAAAATACATATGTACCGAGCGCATCGTCCTTTAAAACCCGCACGCACGCTTCGCCTTTGCCTGGGTTTTAGATCTGAAGCTAAAACAGTGCTCTTTGAACCGCGCTGTGGGTATGTACAGCTTACGACATGCGAAGCGTTTTCTCTTCCATGAAATATATTCCGGAGGAAAGGCACGTATGGGGACTTAATATAACACGAGGGGGGAGGGGGGGAGGCAAAACGACGAGAGGGATGCTAAAAGATGATATGCCTGGGACATATCGCGTACGCGTCGAGCTTCGATTCGTACATACATCCGTCTCGCTGTTGCGCTCCTGATGCGGCTTCGACGGCGGCGCTCCTGTTTTCCCTCAATCCTAGTCACGTATCGATCGACCGCATTTGACTTGTAAATAACTAGGTAAGCCAACGGGGATACGAGGGGAATGTGAGGAGCTTGTATACGGACCGGAGCGGCTTTTAGTCCGGATGAACGATGGACGAACGAGCCGAATGTCCTTTGGCGGCGCGTGTATCGTGTCGGAAGGAACCTCCTACCCGCGTCTCGTCGCCGCTGGGACGCGGAAACGCGGAAGTTGCTCGACGCGGACGTGTGCGTGTCCGGCACGTTCGCGTGCCACGCAGAAAAAAAAACACGTCGAAGGGGAGAAAGGTAGACAGAGAGAGGGAGGGGGAGAGAGAGAGAGAGAGAGAGAAAGAGAGAAGGGTAGGCCGTCAACTTTCCGCGGGGCGGAATTTCAAATTCGAACACTCTCTATCAATCAAGAGCGTTCCGTTCCCGGAGGGTACGGCAAGTATGCCCTGTTGCTCCTACACAAATTTCATCAATCATGCGAGCCAGCACCACCGGAGGCGGTGGTTATCCTGCCGGATCTCTCTGCCCGTTCTATATTTTCGCGCATGAAATAAGGTCTCGCGAAACACACCGCGCGACCGATGATTGGCGGATGTAACGATCAGTGCGACGAGTGAGTGGGCGGATATCGCGATGCTTATAAATGACTTTCGAGAGCGGTAGTTACGATGCAGCTTTCGCTTCGCGCGGAAGTTACGCGTAAATATGGGGCGTTTAAGAAGGAAGAAAGAAAGAAAATAAAGGGCATCCCGGGGGGGACGAGGGAGGAAAGCGTCGCGAACAAGAGCGTCGAGATCTTCTTTTTTCCATCACGAAGCGATCGCGCAAGTAAGACGCAGATTACTGTAAGTGATTCGCAGTCACGAGTTTTCGGGAACTTTGCGCTTCCTACGAAAGTGCTGTAATTTAATTTGTAATTTGCGAGGAAGAAGGAATACGCGCAATACCGTTGCCCGTTTCCTGCGGGGAAACTTTTTCCCGTCGGAAATAAGGATTATTGAACGACGACGACGGCCGCGCAGCCGTCTTCCGAGAATATCAAAGAAGTTATGGCGGACGGATTTATACGTGTTATATGTACTTTGAGATAACGCTTGAAGCGAGGGACTGAACGTGGACCGAGACTTCGACGAGAAAAACGATCATGTATAGCGTGCTCCATTGAAACTTCTCAGAGATTCAGTCTCTCTCTCTCTCTTTCTCTCTTGTCGTTGGAGGCGCTTAAACGTAATAACGAAATATCGCGAGCAACTTTTTGTTAAATTACCCGGTCGTGATACAAATGGCCGTGAGGCGAAAAGGAGAATCTCGTTTTCGATGCAATCGCGCCGTACAAAGTGAGTTTAAAGTTATTATTGTGACCTCCGGCTTGACTTAGTTACGGAAACATTGTCTAACTAACTAAGAATCTTTATCCTGCGGTTTACACGTTATTGTTTAAACTGGCTTTTGTGCCGCTTTACGTTCTAGATATTTTCATTCTTCATGATCAGATTTGATTTTATAAATACAGGAAAATACAATGATTTTATCATTAGTTATTTTTGCAGAGAAAATATGAAATTAGAAAAATTAATTAATATAATTATATTATTATATCATTAATATAATTAATGATAATTGATATAATAATATACACAACAAATCAGACTCTCTCTCTCTCTCTCTTTCATAAAAAATATAGGTATGTACATTATAAAAAACAGAGATAACAATTTAATTGTATTATTTTTCATTCTCTATTCTCTATTACTTAAAGAAGAAAACGGTACTTTGCGCTCTCAAATCAGGAAATTTAATTAGAACACATGCGTGATGTGTGATAGATATACATATATCGTCTGGAGTCAATCAAGATCTTACAGTTCAGCGAGAGCAAATAATGTGGCTTCAATATGCTTATGTCTGGAATCAGGTTTATTTATTCGGCTGATCCGAGTTTCATCACGCGAAATTACGCGTATTAAGCAGATTGCAGATCCGCGCGTTCGATAAATATTGACCGTTGAGATCAGATATTGCATCGTACGAATTATGCGCGTGCGACGATATAATAATATACAATATAATAATGCTTTATTAAAGACAGTCAGCTTTGACAGTGGCTATAATCAATTTGCACGAGAGAAGAAACGAACGATTCTAATCAATCGTACCGCTGGATCGGTTCCGGAGAAAAATGCGGTGTTTTCTGTGAATTATCGAGGGGGTACTGTTTTCATTACGCCGGGTCACCGCGCAACGACGGGGGCACCATCGTAATCGACTTTCTAATTATAAACGCAGTGCTCTCTGGCGCTCTCGGATAGGGCGCGTGAACTCTCGACCGAGGTCACTTTTTCCCGATAAGTCGTTAATAGTTAATTAGCGGAGAATAAGGACGGAGTCGTTAGCCCGCTCCATCACTGACTGCCGGTGTGCCGCAGGAATCGCGAATTAGTGTTTCCATGTAACGGTTTTATTTTTGCGTTTAGAATGTAAATGCATTGTTAAAAGTATAAATAGATTATGTGTGTCAACATATACGAAACATTTAGGGATAATTTTTTTCCAAGATATAAGTAAAAAAATGAAAGATGTACCATGTATTCGTTTCTCATTTCTAAAATAAAAACTCATTGCCTGGAAAACGTTATAAGTGGCATCCGTTATACACATCGAAAAATTCTTCGTATTCGTATTTAGCAATGACAGAACCAATTAGAACCGTCTATTTCCGGAAGTATACCAATATGAAACAGCATAAAGATGATTATATAAATTAGTCAATGTATTTATATCGTATCTCTTGATATACGAATCTTGCAGCATCGATATCAAGGAATTCCTGAATCTTGCAAGCTCGTAATTTGGAGAGCTGTAACGATAGTTACTCACGCTTCCTCAGAAGATACAGTGAATTTATATCTACAAATACTACATAAAGGCAACGTTATTCGACGTGAAACGATCGCGTGCTTACAGGTGTAATATCTCGTGTTCTTTGCAACGGAGCAACTTTCTCTCTATAAGCGGCGAAATATAAACGCATTCGGAGACGTAGAGCGGAGCATATTTACACAGACACTAAGTCGATATGCACCTGCTGCATTCACGGTCTCGATGACGCGCCTTTGTGTAACCAGATTCTGCATCCTTGCGAATATCTGCTTACCTGTATGTATAATGCACACAGTACGCGTATAGTACAACTGCCACGTCTACGTGGAATATGATTGAAATTATATCTTGCTCAGTCATCTACAGAACGTTGCTACTTAATGATGCCATCCGAGGGAAAGAGACGGAAATGCTAGAAGCTTTGCTTTAACTCATTTTGGCCTCAACATTTTTATCCTTTTTCACGAGCTACGCTAGACGCATCCGAGATTGGATGAATTAAAAATTATCGTACTAAAGGCAACGCGATGCCCGGTCTCTCTTGGAGCAATTTTTGTTGATCTTCCCTCTGGAGATATGCTTGTTAAGAAAATCATTGAAAAAATTCTTTTCTTGAAAACGGACTACCTTTCTTTGTCAAATATTTCTCTCTCTATGTCCTATTGAATTCTTTCCCTTCAAAGTATGTAACAATTATAGTAAGAAGTAGTACAGAATATTTTCGTTCAAAATTAAATTTTAACAATAAAAACGTTTAACTGATAACAATATAGCAAAGGAAAAAAATAAAATAACTCAAAATTAATAGGTAAAAAAAATATAGGTCAAAAGCTATTTCGTTTTACAAGATTATTTACAGAGTTCACACATTCGGGTTCATCGTTCATATGTCCACAATATATGCGGCTATAAATTCTTCTTATATCTAACTATAAACATGATAAATAAAGTGCGTTTAATTTGAAGTACTGTGCTCAATCGCATACGCAAGTACTAAAGAATCAATCTTGTTTCCATTCTTGTTTACTGTGTTCAACGAAAGAATGTTCGGAACTAAGATTATTATCAAAATATGTATGTTAAACAAATAAAAATTCAAAGTATTTCTTTAAAAATAAACAACATTTGATGAATTATTTGACGATCGATATATGCTGCAGAAATTATCCTACGTAATTATATTTCGATGTAATGCAGTGTGTGAAAATGCACAATATTTATATTATATGAATAATTAAATATTTTAAATGATCCATATAATGCGTTCGCATTTAATTTATAGCTAATATATATTTTTCAAGAAGATTTCCGGCGAACTTGTCAATCGCATCAATTCGGCAATTCATATATCACGTTTCGTTTCTTCCAATATCTGATCTGATTCCGCTAGTATCCGCTCTCTTCGATAAACTCTTCGGCTGCATTATTCGGAAAGTTCGAAGTTCAGTCGAATATTTACAGGCCGTGTGCCGGGGACCGCGAAATTGCATAAACTTTTCAAATAAGACCGAATCTTATAAATTTGCGGCCGGGAACATTGTCCGCGAAAGTTCCGTGCCGCGCCGCGGGGTTATTAACTTTGGGTCACACGAAACTATCAGAGCATCGTCAAAGTCATTTCCACACTTCCGCAAGCCGACGTGGAAGACTAGTCTGCGAAACTCACGTCCCGCTTCGATTACATTGTGTAATCTAATTATAGTAGTGATTACTGCCATACTCTTGGATATATATTGCCAAAGAGCCTTTTATTCTACCACGAGCATGCGTTTAACAGTGACTAGACGTCTGGTAGAGAAACTATATATAACTATATAGCAAGAAGCACTCTCTCGACACAAAACATTAAATAAATTTCTCAACGCTAAGTTCGTTAGAAGTAAATATTTGAAAACTGCAAATGCAGCCATTGGCAGGATACATCACAGTGTTGAGATATTGTCGTTATTTATAAAAATACTCGAGTGCTCTTACTCTGTTGCGTATAATACTTAAGAAATGATATTCTTGTTCGCGATAGTTTGAAACTTTTCTTGTAATGATTAATGACGATACGCGAATTGATTATATAAATATTTCGGAATAAAGATGGAATTTTTAAAAGCTAAGAGTCCTTCGTATTCCCATGGATTTTTAATCTTCCGACGTCGAGATCAATCTCGAGTTTGTTACATCAAACTGTCTGGTCAGTAAAAAAAAAAGAGCTTTTGATACAGTCTTATATGTATATGACTTTCTACCCGTCTCATAGGCAGCCAGAACTTTGTCCTAATTATTTCTCTTTTCTTTTCCGTACTCTGTAAGAACTGGATAGATAAAAGATATTTCCCCTGACGATACGCGACAGTATAAAAATTTTAAGAAAACGAGAACGCGCGCTGTCGGCGCTTTTACGCTTTTCTTTCTTTTTCTTCGTTTCTATTGATATTAACTGCCGAAGGGTAGTACTGATGAATGCTAACATTACTTTCATTGTTCGCCCTGTTGTCATTATGTAGCGATGGCCTGTGTCAGCTATGAGGAGTATGGCAGTGCTTTGTCATTCGACTCGGAGCTGATACGACAGATACTTTTGAGAGCAAATGCGCTCCTTGCTAACGTAACGAACACGAAACAGAACTCGGAGCGTTCGTTATCGATAAATGAACTGTCTATGAAAGATAAGCTTGTACTTAGTTATAATGTATATTATTTCTTTAAAGATAAAGCAAATAATAGTGCACGATTTGTATTATTCGTGATCGATCATTATTCGACGAAAAATCACAGTTTTGTGTTGATATAAATATATTTTTGCAGAAAAAAAATCATTAATTCCAAATAATCCAAATAATCTGATGCAGAAAAAATCAATAACTCAATATTTAAGCAATAGAAAATTAAATAAAATATTTATTAATAATATACTCATTGATTAATATAATATTTAATCTTCCAAATTAGTTTTCGTGACCATTATCTTTTTTATGGTATAAAGTAATCAATATTACAAAATATGATTAAGTATATTAAATACAATTTAACGACTTATTTCCAATTACTAATTGAAAAGAGAATAAATAATTAATAACAAAGTATAAAGTTTTAATGATTTTATTGATTTGTAAAGATAATCCATGAAATCAAATTTTGAGAATCAGTAACGATTTTATTAAAATAATATTAATCAGTAACGATATTATCTGTCTAATCTTGTTAAAACATATTAACCCATTAAGGCTCATGGCCAGCCGAGATAACGACAAACTATTGAATTCATAGCATAAGGTAAAAATAGGGTTCATATGGTTTTTCTTTTGTTCGTTTTGTTTGTTAATAAAAAAATGTTTAAACAATTTTTCTTATTTACGGTTTTTTGCAAAATTTAACAATGTCATTCGATTCTACATAACAAATTATGAAGATTTTTTCGGAAATATTTTTTTGTAGAAGCTTTAGTTTCACTAGAAAAAATTAAAAAAGAAGGTGGTTTTTCGACTTTTTTCGTAAACGCCCTTACTGGTTCGAATTATGCATGGAAAAGTGTTTACTAAATATCTGATTCATAGCATAAGTACATAAGAAGTCACATAAACACATTTTTATGATAATTTTTGAATTAGTTATAACAAATTATTTAAATAATTGTTATAAATAATTCAAAAACTATTATAAAAATGTGTTTATGTGACTTCTTATGTACTTATGTTATGAATCAAATATTTAGCGAGCATTTTTCTATTCATAATCTGAACCAGTAAGGGCATTGCGAAAAAAGTCGAAAAAGACTTTTTCTTTAATTTTTTTCTGGCGAAACTAAAGCTCCTACAAAAAAATTTTCAGACAAAATCTTCATAATTTTTCATGTAGAATCAAATAACATTGTTAATTTTGCAAAAAAACAGTAAATAAAAAAAATCTTTAAACAATTTTTTATTAACAAACAAAACAAACAAAAGAAAAACCACGTAAACCTTATTTTTACCTTATGCTATGAATCCAATAGTTAGTTTGTCGCTATTTCGGCTGTGCTGGCCATGAGTCTTAATAAGTTAATCAATCATTATAAATAAATTATAACAATTATAAAAATTAGATTACGAACGTTCACTAGAATCTATTTTTTGCGAGTTTATTATTAATATTATTATTAATAATTTCTATTAATGTTAGCGATGAAACTGTATATTAATTAAAAAATTCAACTTACGTTCACTCTGGATTCACGGTAACGTAATATTTACGATTTCTCCGAATCCCAAGGACTTCAGCCAAGGATGATGCTGGAATAACAAATATATTCTATTATACATCAAGTTGATCGTTAAACCGATTGTATTGTAACGATTGATATTTATTATTCAGCGCGAACTCATACATTTAATTAATATTTTGAAAAATATAAAATTATTTTAACACAGCTTTAGCTATTATGTATGTAATACAGAGGATATGCACCGCGAGTCATCATGTATATGAATTTGCGTACTGTTCTGTACTCAATGTTGATCCTTTCGGATTTCCTCTGATCCCTTATTGAGTTCGTGTCTCATACATATACAATGTTTATCCGCGAACTTATATTCGGCACTTAATGATGCGCGTAATATCACATCAGCTTGACTGTTATTTGTTCGCGACAACGCCCGGGGGCAAAATGCCCTGAATCGCGACTTATTACGAATCTTTCGCGTACACACAATTCATGTATATTTTCTTCAACTTGCTTCAGCTAGATGGCTACTAGACTGACTGATTGTGAGTGACGGCCAAAATGCAAAAGAGAAAGCCTCGACAACCATGGTGCATATATATTGTGACCCAATTCACGAGCTCTCCTATTAGAGATTCCTAAATCACAGAAACCGCGGATTGTTTTTTTATGAACCGAGATACGGCATCGAGATCAATAAATTACCGCATCGCTTCGAAATAATATAGTACTTGTCGGCTAAAGAAAGAAAGATTGAAGAAAGGTATCGTGAACATGTGCGTTCGCTATTTTTTCATTAATCCGTTTTTTCTGCCGTGCACGATCGCTCCGTATATAACACGTACTATGCAACTTTTATGGAAATAACGAAATTCGTATACATCGCATATTTGGAATACGCTAACGTCAAGCGTAAATCATTTAGCAAAGCGGGCGTAGCTGGCGAAAATTTACTGTCTTTCGTTTTGAGTACGTTGCGCAAAATCCTAGAAGAACAAACAGCGTGTTTTTCCCATTTCGAATTCCGCAGAACAGCGAAAACAATCTCCGCTCCCATATACGGTACACGGCACAAACAATGAGAAGCGAAAAAACTTTCTGTTAAGAGAAAGTAAACGACGTTAAATCGATCGTTGTCGCGTAAGCTGCTTTTTTTACCACAGGAGTTCTCGTTTAACAATGCATACCAAATAGCCGTTAAAAAAGTGCAATAATCGTTATCCGCGCTTGTTCGAAAAAAAGATCGGGAGCACATGGTACGGCCGGTATACTTGATACACCGGCGATGGTGGATAACTAGAATTCGGTGCATGTATATGTAGGACAGTTTCCAAATAATTGCGAAATGATTTAATCGTGCTGATGAATTCTGTATCTGTTACAGCGATATATTTGCACTTCGTGTTCAAATTTTAGTTTCTTCATATACTTTTTATTTATTGCATTATTTATCGAATATTATGAAGAGCACGAAAGATAATTTCATGAAAATCCAACAACGAAAATTCAAACTCGAAAGAAGTCTGTTAGATTCTGTTATGAAGTTAATAATAATGTAATAATATAATGTTTATAAATTAACAAGGTGCTTCCGCATGAATGAGAATTACCCATGTTATCTTTATGCCAGTAATTAAATAACTTTTACTCGCGTTTACGAACCACTGAAGATGGCTTCGGTTGAGTGCCAAATTAGTTGTCAGAGATTAATTTATGGTACACTAAGTTTTCTTGTAACAGAATATGCTTAATGAAATTCAGAAAAAAATCGATAATTAATTAACGCGTTATTATAGCCAGAAAAATAGCGAAAAAATTAATCCATTTTGTTTAATTTATCAATTTTACATTGGCGCAAAAGAACAATTATTAATTAAATTGGTACACGTTATTTCTATTTTGTGTGGACGCAATTTTTTATCCATTGACCAAAATTATAAAATGTGATATACTCATAGATTGCATATATTCGAATTCAATTAATTACAGTAATTGAATATACACGTTTTGTAAATCCATTACTAAAGTGATTGAAATTTTGTTTCTCGTTTTTACGCAGGCATAGATAAATTTACATTAAAATCATACAATCATAAATCATCGTTGCAAGCAGATGTTGCATTAAATTACCGTGTTAAGTTTAAAAGTTTTCATCATCGGAGTCTGACGTATGGATCGCATTTTCTACGACGATACTTTTGAGTCGTAAGCGGAAGAAAATTCCGCGCTAAAGACGAAAGCGAAGCCTCGTTACGCGAAAGAGCGTGCAGCTTTCTTTGTTCTCGCTCGATGAGCAAATTAAGTTTCAAAATCAAAGGGTAGCTTTTTGCAGTCGGCGGCGCTGCGTACCGCAGATCCGTCTAATCGGATTGCCGCAACTGTGAGAGGCACAATACGCAGCCACTTGCCTCATTCCAATCGTTGTCTTTTTATCATTCTTCTCCTCTCAATTTCAAATGCGAAACGTCCACGACCACGCGCCCCGTCTTCTTCCTTGACTTCTCGCGCGGTAGCCGAGACGTAACGCGAATTCAATTATTACCGAGACGAGAGGGAAAAGTATTGTCGGGAAAAGCGCGATCTCAGGAGAGCAAAGAAATACTGCAGAGAGAAAACGAACAAACGCGTACAGAGGCAGGGGTTGCGGAGGACGCGCTGTAGGAAACACAGGCTCTGAAGATGTAGGCTAAAGCGGGGAGATGAAGAACAAACGGAGAAGATCAGTGAAACGAAACGCTGCGCCGAGTCGTACATTTTGTGTATACACCCGGAAAATGGCTGAAAATATCATCTTGCGTTGTAAATATCTTAAATACTTAGAAAGACTGGCGCGTAAACCGGCAAATGCAAAAGCGACAATGAAAGGTAATTTTATTAATGCGAAATATGTTTATTCGCGTTAAATCGTATAAAGATACTTCTTTTACAAGTTACATTCTCTGCAACGATTTTTTATCGAAGCGTTATCTGAAATGCATTATAGAAAACGAAAATTGATGAAAAAATAAATGGGAAAATAATGGAAATTGATTTCCCGTAAATAGGGAACGACATTTTCAACAGTTATCGTTATAAACACGATTTCTATTTAATGTGTCGCTATGTGTTGCTCCAAAAAATTGATATTTCGCTCTCGATATAGCGGCGCGATTAAAATTGATTTCACCGTGTATCGCTAAACGAAAATTGATTGTAACCCCTCCCCCCCCACCCCTATTTTCTTCTCCGCTCGGTTATGCAATTTTGCACGCCGCGAAATAACGTACACGCGATTGATCTCTTATCGCTCGCGGTTTTTTCCATAACGGCATGTGTCAACCTTCCCATGTCACGCGGGCAAATATTTGTCGAATTCATAGCAAAAACACGTTTCAATGGCACGCTCCATATGAGATCCAGACAGCGACGGAATTTATACGTTGCGCCACCATTTGTGTACGTCGCTATAGTGTCGCTATACATTTACTACGTGCCTGTACCACTGTCGGATGCAGATGTAGGCTATATGCCATCGACGGTCATGCAATGATTAAATTAGAAGTAAATAGAGAGTCACGCTGATTGCGGCAAATCCGATTGATCAAGTACTCTGCTCGTTCGAGATGATTAAATCCATTATATCATTAAATTGCTAAATCAGCAAACCTATCCAGCCATTAATCTTTCGAGATGCTATTTTTCGAAACTTCTGTGAAACACTGCAAACGACAGAAATTAATTATTATAACGTTAGACACGACTTCGGTAACCCCGAAACAAAAATACAATATGAGGGCGTCGATTTATTTCCAAAAACTATTGACCGTTTTAATTTATGATGAAATTTTGATTACTTTAGAGAATATGCTGTCAAAAGCTGTAGTTGGTATAGCCATTTATTTAAAAGATGGATCGAATTTACCTGTAAGCTGCTAAAAAATATTTCTTATTTTTATTACATTTTTCATTCGCAACCCAAACATTCATGATATTTTTATTTAAAGACTATGATACCTGTTTTATGTTACATTACATTTTAATATTTTTAAAATATACGCAGGAGTAAAAATTCATTTAAGTGAATTATAACTGTTCGTTATGAGCTTGACACGACTCGTCCATCATGTACAATTTGTCCACGTTAACGCAATATCTTGTCATGAAAGATTACATATTTAGTTTGCGATTGCTTGATATTTTTTATCATGGAGATGACGCATTGCGTGTAATATGACAGTAACTGCGATATACTATGCACTGTATCATGTTAACAAGGTGCGTAATTTGTAAAAATTAAAATCTGAAATAGATAACAGGCAAGATTTAATTTATACATATTTAATTTATGCATAAAAAAGTTAATATAAATCATTTAAAAGTAGTATCAAAAGGACTATTATATTTGGCACAAGTGACACACAAAGATAAATTAAATTATAATTTTAAAAAATTTATTTTTAAAAAGGAGCCCGTAAATTATAAAGGCCTGTAATAAAACGTGATAAAATAATAATTTTAATGTGTGGAATAACATCTATTTTTATTTAAAAAATTACGCGAATTAAAAAAGATACTTTTCATAAGAGAAAACACAGAGAAAATATTTTATATATAAGTACATATATAAATACATACACAACATTCTCGGGCAGTGCTAAATTGTTGAGCGTTAGAGCACTTATGACGATGTAATCGGCGTGCTCGCAACTCAACATGATGCAAGGAAAACATATGCCGCAAACTGATGTGAGTTTCCGCGAAGGCAAACACTATTTCAACTCCCGTGTATGAGAGAGTTATGTAGGTCGACGATGGCGCAGCTCGAAAATATTTCGTCATTGCGTGTATCATACTGAATCTCGCGCCAATAAAGAAAAAAGAAGGAAAGGAAAAAAAAAATAACGTCGTGACGAGCACGTTATCATCGTCGGTAACGAGATTCTATCCCGCAGATAGGACCTAATCCGCAACGTGTAGCATGATGGATGTGTTTACGCGACGCCGCACCGCGCGCAGCTTGCAGATTTTCCCGCCGCTTTCTTTTCCCGCAGCTTTTTCTTTCGAGCGCGGTTGGTTTCTGGAAGCCTAGAAATGTCTCTTTTCAGGAAGCCTCTTAAATTTCGGCCTCATCCCCCATGTATCCTCCGTGACGACGGGTGCCGCCGCGTCGGCTTGAGTGAGCTTAACACCTCGGTTATTCGCTAGAATTGATTCCGGGTGAGGTGAAGCGAGAAAGTCAGTGTTTATTCAGGAGCTCCGGTGAACCACCGAGATGGGGCGAGATTGAAACCGAACTATTTTCAATCGAAGTGCCCGCTTCTCGGCCCACCTTGCCCCGCTGCCCGAACGAGCCCCCGCCATCCCTTCTGCATATTGCAAATCGAATTTGATCTCTGCTCGATATCCCACGTAATCCCGCCTGCTTGGCACCTAGCGTCTTATCGTGAGCCACGTCAAATACGCTGCCACGATTTATTTTAGGCAACAAATCGCGCGAAATTTTTCGATCTCACGAACAGAATGATCGTCGCGATAGGAATTATCTGCCGGAATGTATATTTACCTGTGCTTCTTTCCTTTGAGGATACAAATTATTTGTCACGTTGCATATGTATTAATTTGATAACTCAATAACGAGTCTGACTCGTGTACTTACTAAGCTGCGACATTTATATTTCTTTAAAAAAATACTCCATCGTATGAAAAATTATGTACATTTTTATTTAACTCATTCATGTCGTATTTATTTCTCAAGTGGCAAACCCAGAGAGTAGCATTTGTTACAACAGCATAATTGGATATATTTTCCACAACATATTCCGCTTTTTACCAAGAAGCGGTATCCAACTAAATTATATAAAGTCTACTCGAAACATAAAAAAAGAAATAAAATAACGTGCGAGCGTTATCTAATAGCTTTACATATCCTGAAATGTTTTGAGTAATTTTACATTCTTATCAATTATGAATAAAAAAAATATTATTTTTAAAGAGATATATTTGTCTTTATATTTGTATTCTTAATAAACATTTAGAAATTTACATTTGACTCTCATCATTTTTCAATTTTCGTTTTATAAATAAAACGAAAATAATTTATACTCGACTTTTATCACTTTTCAGTTTTATGACGGAAATAAATGTCGCTTTCTGACTTCGAACATTCGGGAAATAAATACGATCTCAATGGGTTAAAAAAATTTGCACTTTATATCCTTACAACAAGTTTTTGCATATCCTCCCATTCAATTGTGAAGAAATTTGATAAACTCGTTAAAAGTTTAGACGCGTTCTTTTCTTCGTTCCTTCAATCTCCAAATTTAAATGTCGAAAAAAAAGAACATATGATTTATATTCATGTGCAGAGGATAAATGTCAATAGATAAAAGCTTCATCATAAAACGAATTGATGCTTCGCGTTGATGACGAAATGAAATCTGGGAGCAACCAGTGTAATGGAAGGGGAAGAGTTAAGGGAGAACGCTAAGCTTAGCGTTGGCGTCGTAAGTTTTAACTAGCTACATGCCGAGCAAAAGCGATGAAAGCCGAGGTATTAACACGAATAACAAGACCGTAGATATACATAGGAACGTAATTAGCCTCTAATTAACCCGGCAAATACGACAGGGGCATCGGTGGGACATCGCGCGCATCATTCTTTAGAAAATAATTTGATAATAGAAAATAATTTGGTGAACTATTTAACATGTAATAGATGTAAATTACTTTTTAATGCTTCAGTGTGTTCTTATCAACATATGAAATATGTAATAATATTTCGCAAATTAAGTAACAAATACATGCACGCCTTTCTTAAAAAAAATAAGATAACAGTATGTTCACTTTTTATAATTAATTCGTCGTCAACGCGAGGCACCAATTCGTTTTATGATGAAGCTTTTATCTATTGACATTTCTCTCTTGATTTATTTTCCTCTGCACGTTATCCTCTGCACGTGAATAAAAATCATATGTTCTTTTTCCTTTTGAAGATATAATTTTCTATTAGTTGATAAACCTTGCTAAACATCTAAACAATTGAAAATATTACGGTTGTTAATTTTACGCGGTGTATCTTTATAGCGAGGGAAACTTTATAAAAAACAAGAGTATAACAAGTAAAATAAGGTATTTTACGACTTTTGAAGACTCGGTTGAAAGTTCATATTTGCGCACTGTACATTTTCTTTTTAGAACGATGTACGTAAAAATTCTGCATGAAGTATCAGATAATACTTTTTTACTCTCTACTCAGGACAGCGCTACGTCAATCTCACATTTTTCACGTTTACGATGAACATTAAATCGAGTAAATGAAAAAAGAAATTGTACCAGGAAAATTTCCGCTCTTAAACTATAATTTCCATATCGATATCATAATTAGTATCGAATAATCTATCTGACTAGAACGCATCTCTTAATAATATATCTCGCCTTATAAACTAATCTTTAAAGGCGAGATCTACTTGCTTGTGTATGTGTGATAATCGCGATAAATTTTTTTACCGTCGTATAATCTAGTATAAGGTCCAGTGCAATTCCCTGAGAAAAGTTTCGCGAGAAATGCATGGCGGAAGCACAAGAAAAGAAGCGAACGTGACGACGCGGGCGGTGCACGAAAAGCACGGAAACGGTTAATCTCGTTTCGTACACTCATAATTTTTCGCGCGCATTACCTGAAGTAACGCTTACTTTCGCGAGAATGGGAGAACTTGAGCCGCGTACGGTTAATTAAACGTCGCCACCAGTCGCCGTGGAATAAATCACTCTGTTCGCGGCTTGGTCTCGCCCGTATTCGGTCAAAATCACTGGGTGATATTTTCTTTATTTCAATGATACTGAAACAAGCTTATACGTAGTTGAAACAAATTTGCAATTTATTATTTGGGTACAAATAATTATTTCGGTAAAGGAAAGGAAAGGATTGATTCGTTTCATGTAAAGTAGGCAGAAATATTTAACAATTACAAATGAAGTCTCTTTTGTTCAATTTCTTTCGTATCTCACACTTTTTAGTCATCAAAAATGCAGTCGTTTTAGTTGCAAATTTCTCTTTTTTTTAGTCTTTCTACCACGAGCAAAATTGCTAACACATTATGCATGGTCGTGTTAAAACCTGGATACGGACAGGACGCCACGAGGTGCCGCGGGGTCATTGAAATGAGTAGCAGTTGGGTCACGGTTGCGAGTGATACCACATCATAGCCGTAATGCCAGTTAATACGCGTCGAATGCGTCATGTATTTGGGATAGAGTATCGCGCGCATCGATGTTACAACGTGAAGGTAATGGTAGCCGTAGTTCGGATGCATATCCCAGCGTGAGAAGAGAGGAGAGAACCCGCTCTTTCTCTCCTTCCCTGTTGCCCCTCCCCCTCTCTCTCTCTCTCTCTCTTCTATAGGTGTGCGTTCGGTCGAATGTCGACGGTAGTGGTTGGGCGGGGCACGAGTCACTCACAGCTGTCCTCCACATATGAACACGCATGCGGGGCATTAATCATATCGAGAACACCCCCCCCCCTCGGCTTATCCCTTCAGATTTCCCTCCCTAACCCTCTCCCTATCGCTATCTCTCTCAGTCATACTCTTCGGTTACCTCTGCACCTCCTGGTGCAAGCTCGGTCAGCCCTCCCAACGTCCACAGATCATGCACATGACGCATACACGGCGGCCTGCCGTCGAGAGAAGGTGGGGAAGTGAGGGGAGAATGCCTAGGTGAGCACCTACGATATGCGCTTGAAGTCGAGTTTAATGACGATGTCCATCACAGTTTGCGGTCGGTGAGAACAGTCGGCCGGTCGATCAGGGATCAGGGGCGCGTCTTGCTTTTGCAGCCTTTCGTAGATTGGGTTGCCATCGTCGACCGAACTTTCTCACCGAAGGACCTCTCGAACGGGATAGAGATCGATTAATATGCACGCGGGGACGAAAGGAGCGATGAGAGAATAAACCCCCTTTCTCTCCCTCGCTTACTTCTAACGGAATCGGAAATGACTTCTTGACAGGACCGACTACGATAGGACCTTTCCATTCTATGCGTCATGAATCGAAGGAGTCACGGAAGGTTTCTTCGAGCAATTTTGTTCATCGTCGCTTAATTGTTTTGCATAGCAAACTTACAATTATTTCTCTTAAAACCGCCAACAAAACGAATAATTGGAAATACTTTTACATTTTATGTAGAAAAGCACTATTGGAGAAGATAAAGGCGACTTCTATCGGTTCCTCGAAAGAGCTAGATAAGCGAAGATATGAGAAATGAGAAAGGCGTGCGTCACGTGGATATTCGGTACAAGATTTTCTCAGCACCGTCCTCACCCGGGAAGTAAAGTGAGAGAGTAAACTACTCCGCCTCACGTAGGAGACTCCTTTCCCGAAAACACGACGTTTACGATCGCTCCTCGCGTACGACCATTTCTCAAGCGACGACGTTAAAAAGAGAGAGACACGCGCGGTTTACCTTCACGTAGACATCGCGAAAACATGCGGTGCACCGTGCACGTACGACGTTATCGATCGCAGGACGTCGTACGGCTATCTAATACTCGAGAATCGAACGCCGTCGCCGCCTCTGAAGAATTCACGCTCGGAATGGACAGCTATTGTTTACGGTACTGTGCCCCGCAAATCAGTGCACATGCATCATGCTGAGAACATTGTAAAATCGCACATACCTCGAATGCATTCGGGCTTTCGAGTCAAAAAGACAGCCGTGGCACCGCCGGCAATTTGTAGAGGGAATGTCAACAATGATGGTCCTAATAATCCTAATATTCGAGGGTATAAATTTCAAACATATGTAACGTCGAAAACGTGCGCGAGAGGAAATTCGAACGTTACGGTGGAAGCTACTTGCCCAATATGACCGATTTACCTTGAATTGATGGTAGCATGCCTTGACATAAAAACAGCCGGACGGATTGAGAAGAAATATACTTTTCCTCGGAAAGAGGCCAGGGACGAGCTGTCTTCGTTATAGGACGAACGTGCGGATGTCATGTTGACCGTTTTGCTCTTCCCGTCCTTCCCGACGTTTTACGTGTATCTACTCACCTGCGGTATATAATACGCGTGTAAATTGACTGCCCGTTGCACCTTCACGGCAAGCGCGTTTACGAGGTCCCAGTGCTGTCTCGTTACCATGCACTAGCGTAAGCAAGCTCAACGCGTGAGCAGCCTTTCTCAAGGCGATCGCGAAGAATGGAAGAGGTGCGATCAACGTGAAAGGCAAAGATATCATCTTACCCAATACTATCTTATATGTGTGAGATATTTTTAACTTCTACTTCATGCGGTGCATTTCTGATCCTGACTTAAGAAAGAAAGATAATTGTCGACACATAAAAAAAAAAGAGTAATTTTCTTAGTTAATTACTTAGTTAAGGAGACAAAAGTATTACGATTTTATCCTCATATGGTTTATTTAACGTAGAGATTTATTGTTGGCGGACTCCTCATCTATCTCAAGGAGATATTTATACCCTCCGATATCCACCGTTGCAACATTAGATCCCTCAGATACTTGATATGTTACTAGCGGCTAAATAGATTCACACGCTGAACATTAGGGTATCTGTACAAGAATCATAGACACCAAGATCGCTTTTAAATATTTTCTGTTAGCAATTTATTTTAAACATACAGGTACCGCTTAAAATTGCAACATGCGACATGTATTGCTATTAATTTATGTTATTTAAAGGTTGCAGCATAGCAATCGAAATAGGTTTTATTCCGAAATTTAATGTTCTTAACGTTCTAGACGTCTAGAAGTTTAATATTCTAGATGTTACGATGCTTCATTTTAGTAGTGTAATATTTTTAGCGATTTCTTAACGATATTCGAGAATATCGCGCGAATAATCGGCACAATAAAGAATATTTTAAAGAATTTCTTTTTTTATTTTCAATAGAATTACGTTAATGTACTGTTATAATCATATTATATTCTGCAAATTATATTCTGTAGTGAACTAAAATACGTCGCTAATAAGGCACAGAGATATCTCTAATCATAAAAATTGCAATGAAAACTTTTTGTAGAACAATTGTAGCTTTTTTTAGGTAGGTACGATTAGATAAGAAGAAGCAAGTACAACGGGAGACGAAGAATGCGCTTTGCGTGTACGAGGGAGTGAGAGTAGACCACTTTGTATCGTAGTGACCTGGGTTACGATGAGCAGGTCGTTGATCTAACTGTCCCGCCGCCCTCTTTTCCCGTGCCAATACATGTGCAGAGGAGTAACGGAGTAACGTGGCATCGACTGCTTTCTCGCTAGTATCGGACTTGTGGATACCTTTATTATGTTCCACACGAGTTCTCGCGAAATTACGGGGCCGGCCGCGACCTCCGTTGCACATCCCGTACTCTCTTTGAAAGCCGGCCCGCTGTCTGCCGATGGGTGTAAGAGGTGAATACGAATCGCATGATTCGTATCGCGTTATCTGCGCCAGGGCGACCATTTTAGATACGAATTGGGGGCGAATATGCGGCTGCGGTCATTCCCGTGGAGTTGCGACTGGCGTTGGTCTCTCTTTGGTAACGGCGGGCGAACGTTAAAGACAATATTGCGACTAAAACGAGAGACCACTCGAGAAAAACTCGGGTTATTGCGCATTGCTAAAGGGTAGAGAACAAAAATTATGAATGAAATAGATAAAATCAATCAAATAAGAAATAATTAGTTCATCTATAGATAAATTATAATAATTCAATTCGAAATATGAGCATAATGGATATATATGCAAATTTTACTACTTTCAAAGGTTTTCGATTTAACTTTTTGTGTATAGAAAAAACTCTTCATTTGATATTAGATACATATGTATTATAGATTCGACTTTTATAAAAATTTTCTTTGGTCAAATTACGAACATGTTTCCTCCAACTCATACAAAGAATTAAAATGAATGTAATGCTGAAATATTAAAAAATATTTGTAATATTATTAATGAATCTCTCCTAATTATAAATCAGATTTCTCTCTAAATAAATAAAAAATCGATATTGAAATGAATCTGTTGCCCTAGAAACCTAACGGAGCGGTAATTTTGTTTTTTATTTTATTAAAACTCTTTGTACAAAGCGGGCTCTCGCGAGATCTCCACCGTGTAAATTTCATGAAAATTATCTTCTGCCCCGAGGTATTCTGAGACTTCACCAACCAGATTCCTCCGACTGAAACGATGAGGGTAGGAAATCAGAGGTAACCGACTATCGCGAGCTTGGTTAAACATCTGCAAACATTTAATGATTATTAATTTAACATTACTGTACACGTAATAACGTATTGCGTATTTATGTACCGTTCTTGATAAATAATTGAGAAGTGTAAAGGAAGGGAAACGGCTGAGCGACTCGAAAAGAAACGGTTGCAGCTCGGAAAGAAACACGCGTCTCACCGCGAGACGGTTATTCAACTGAAGGATTGTATTTACAGAAACCGGCTGACAGACTCGCCAACGCGAGCACGAAACACGTGCGACTTTCCACGCGTGGGCGCGCGAATATACGCGCACTCGTTGACTAAATAAACACACGTGAAGACGCATGTCGTTCCAGACTCCAAGGCGTCAGTGGAAAACGGGGTACTGCCCGAGGGATAGGTATGGGGAGATGATCTACATGTTAGCAGCTGTCTGCTGACGATCTAAACCAAAATGTTATTGCACACCTATCGTAATGGTACATTTCAATTTGCATTAAACGATGAACTGATAAAATGACAAGGCAAACGGTAGGCGATTAAAGCGCTTAATTACTATCGTAAGTAGAAATCGCACATCTTTCATTTTTTAAAAATTACGAATAATATCCGTATGTTTGTAAAAAAAATATCTTCTATCTTTATCTCTTTTATATTCATAAGATAATCGTAATATTGTCATCTAGATTAAAATAATAAAGTAAATAAAAAAAGTAGATATCACTCGCTTATAAGATGTTTTTAGAGGAAAAAGAACAAGTTAATAACTATTTTATAAGCGACACAATTTGTCTCTTTTGTTCCCCGCAGGAAACTCACGTGCGGTCAAGCTTCCTGCTTAAAAGAATGGCTAAAAAAAAATCACGGGGCTTAACATGTCATTATCTTGTGCCGCTGAAAATAAGACCTTTTAGAGGTAGCGCGAATGCGAGTCTTCGTGGCTTTTAGTTTTGAGCATCACAGATTTTCTCGTTTCCCTTTAGAAATGCGATCTGAATAGGAGGACAAAATTGAGATTATCGCGTCGCGTTCTGAAAGCAGATTTAACCGCTCGAGAAATGAACATCTCCAGTAGAGAAGCGCCGTGCTTCCCCGTTGACGTCGACTGAATTAAAACGGATGTGCGGCGTACATGAAGAATGAATACAAAATAGGGAAAAAGCGCGCAAATATGTATAACACGATGGTTATTACGAGCTAACTGTTGTTATTTAATGTGAATCCTGATGTTAATACGTACCTCCCTTTTTCCATACCGTATTATAGGATTTTTTAAGCGATTATACGGATGGAGGTCCTATATAATACAAGAGTCCATTAAGCGCGCGATTTAATCACCAGTTCGATTATGTGAATTAAAAATGATCAATTAAATACATTTTAGTATTACTGTGCCACCAATATCGAGAATGGAGCTTCAATAGGATCTGTTTAAAATTTCAAAACAAGGAGTAAGTACGCAGTCTGCCGTTTGAAAATTTCGATAAGCCTCGCGGTTATCACTTGCTTTTGTTCCGAGAAAGCGGCGGTTTCGGCACGGCAAAGGACTGTGCGATTAACACGCTCTTTGCTGCAGAAAGGAACGAAGCTTGGAGAATTCATGTGCACGTCGGTATTCGCATCTCCTGCAAAATTCCAACTTTGCGCGTACTGCAGAACATTGAGCGACGCAATTGCAGCGGCGCGCTATGTGTGCTCGACACGTTGCACTCATCGACAGAAGATTCGAGCCATTAGATGCGAACGGTGGCGGCGAAACAGGACGAGAAGGGAGAGTGACGACTATAAGCGAGCAGTAAATGAGGGTTGCGCGTTTCCGGTACGACGGAGAATCATGACTCGTACGGGACTAGATACCGGCGAACAGACCAAAACGACATAGACAGAATTGGGCGAATCAAATAGATTGGCTCGCAAAGACGTAAAGACGTTGATGAAGCATCCATTTATGCGCGCGAGCTTGATGAACGGTTGTGGTGTACGTTAATCCTTAAAACGGCGGTACAAGAACGAATCTGTTTTCGCCTAACGAACGATTATACGGTAATAGTTAGACGGCCGTTGATGGACGAGATTAATGATGAAATTTGAAAATGCTTTTTGCGATAGCTAGCCCGTGATAATTAACATATTCGAGTGTATCCGATATTTTCTTGTGTGATGATAATATGATATTTCGCCTTCATCTCGGCAGACTGATAAAATTTCTCCCGGCAAATTCACCCACACATTGCAAGTTGCGCAAGTTGATAGCCGCGGAATGGTATTGAGCGTTTTCAATGATATGTATTAACGAAGTAAATTATAATAGTATGATATTACAATACGCAATAGCTAATATTATCGCAGTGGTACTAAAATTTCACAATCAGAGCGACAGAATGTCGCTCGCGGAGTAACAAATTACGATTGTCTCTTGTTCAAAGCACAATAATAACTCACGAATTCTATTACTGGCGTATGTGCATCGAGCAGCACAATTCGATTTTATTAATGCCTTTCTCGTAGCGATGGCATTTAAACATGGACTACTGTGGAGTTTAGTTAATCTTTTATTCTCTCATCGTGGAGTTAATATTATTTCGATACTAAGAGCTGCAAAGCTTAACATGAAAATAACATTTAAACTAAAGTTTAAGAGTGGAAAGGATTAGAGATGTGGAAATTTAGAATTTTTTATTTTAAATCGAATCGAATTGAATTTCTTTTCCACTTTCGAATCTGAATCGCACTGAATCGTGAATAGAATTAAATCAAATCAAATCGTATAATTTTTGCTTAATAATTTAATTATTATTAGATTGAATTATAAAGATGTATGTCAGAATTTCAAAGATAATACCATTGTTATCTTTGAAATTCTAATATACATCTTTATAATATTTGGCTAAGATCTTCATTAATGTATTTTGTTCCTACATGTAAAATTTGAAATCAATTTACCGTACCGTTGTCGCGAAAATTAACTGTCTGTAAGACATAATTTCTTATGGCAAACAGTGCACACATTGACTGTTTATCTATTATAATATTTCTTATATTAACAAGATAAAAAACATATTAATGTACATTACATCTTTCAACGAACATATCAATCAAAAAACATAATTAGTTTATCACGTATTTGCAATAATATAAAGCTTATTTAAAAAAGTAATGCAGATATTTATTT
>VBVR01000658.1:0-44067 GCA_011638315.1 Tetramorium parvispinum | reverse complement strand
AATTTAGTCTTCATGGATAAAAACTTTTATTTCTCCTTCAAATAATATAAAAATATATAAAAAAATAAAACATGATAGAATAAAAATCAATATATTTTTTCGATTTTTCTAATTTTCCGTTTAAATCTTTTTATTTTAGCATTTAAAATAAATCCTTAAAAAGAGAGAAACTTTATTATTCAATAAATTTAATTATATTACTGAGAGAAAAACTATTTATGGAGAATAAATATTTAAATGTAATATGTTCGTTTAATAGAAAGTGTAACAAAGTTAAACATCTTAATTTTGATCATGCAATTCATAAACTGTGTTCGGAAATTGTCGCAAGTTTACACATATTTAGCCGTGGCATTTAAGAAGTCGGCATGTTTAGTGGCTCATTAACATTCGTTATCACGTCTCCGCCTTAATGAAAGCGGCACCAAGGACGCGGTTTATGATTATCGAGGATTCCTTCTGACTACAAATGCTTCCTTCGAGTGTGCGTGTCCCCGGCGGGTAAGCTCTTCCGCTTTTCCTTAGCGTTGCCTGTTCGCCGTTACTTTTACGATCCGGTCTTTATCGACCATTCCTCGCTCCATTCGCACCGCGTATATATGAGAGCGAGCGGAAAACTTTCCGTTGAGCGACGCGTCGTGCCGCACCGCGTCGGTTCGCGAACGCTTTAGCCGGCCCTGAGCTCCCGTAGGACTGCCGCCGGGACTTCCCCGGCTAATCGGCGATTACGTTTTACGACGGGTTCCTCATATTTTTACGAGTGCCATTCCGCGGCAGAAATATTCTCGCTCGTTCTTCCTGGAGCCTGGAGCTGGAAACGTGCGCCTAAAGATTTTTCCAGGTCCGCGCGCGCAACGGCGCGTCGGCCATCGTCGACAGTGTGAGTATAACAACTGGTATACGCGAAATAATAAAACATAGCTCGATAGCGGGATACCTCCCCGATGCAATTACGTATTTTATAGCGATCCGATAATTCAATGATACCGAACGAAAATTAATTTCCATTTAATCGCACCGATATTTCTTAATCCGTTACGCATAAATTGCGTCGAATTCTGGCAAGTTGCATGTATCGTGCCACGTGCCGCGTATGCGAGCGGAAATTCTATTAAAATAATATATTCTGGAATCCGAATGCGTATGTGTCCTAAAAATTGAAAAAGCATTTTTAAAAATAATTTTTTTTACTTCGTAATTGCTTAAGTCTCTTCGCATTAAGTTAAATCTTTTTTTTTTCATTTTTATAAACGTGCGAAAATATCCGTCGAACAATACGACGCGGGTACATCGGGGCCAGATTATCGGAGGGTTTCGACGACAAAAGCAGGCGAGCCTTTGCGGTTTTCCCGGGCCTCTAGAGGGTAGGAAAATCTGAAGACCGCAGCTCGTCGTCGCTCCATTTCATTGCTGTCAATTTCGCATACGAGATATTTCATTAGGACGCGGTCAGAGAGGAAGGGAGAGCCCTACGTCCTCGCGTGTCCCTAGACGCTGATCATCGTGCAGGGAAGACGCATGAAAAAAAGGAGGGGATTATGCTGAGCTTTTACTCGCGGGAGCAGACGGTGACTCAAGCCCTCGGCCCCTTTTTCTTTCCCGGGGTATGCATTTTCATATATTGGCATTCATCGGGCTTTTGCGGCCAGCGCGATATATGAATATCATTACCGGATATATTTTATGGTATTGCAGGCTGACGCCGTGACGGATCGATCGGCTACGCGCAGCGAGAGGCACGCGCGGCTTCATAAAGTTCCGCGTGCAGGAACGGAGGAGAGATTGACAATGGGTTTCCTCGCTTTCTTGATTAGTGCCGCGAATTTCTCGCGTGCGCCACACCGTCGTCGATCTCCATCCACGAACGTGTCCGGCCGCTCACGCAGTTCGAGGATGACGTGTGAAATTAGATTGTGTATCGGCTTAGGAATTTAGTAGGGGCGGGGTTACGCTCGAGAATAATGTGAAGTGAAGTTCTCATGGCCTTATCGTTATTGTTCACAATGAGTTCCGCAATTGCTACGCTTCAGCCGATCCGACCAAGCTTCATATCCTACTGTCTTTCAAATTTTGTTTTAAAACACAAGTGTTTTTTGACCAAAAGTAGGTACTGATTAATTCTAATTTAATTTATTTTCTAAAAAGAAAAAAAAACAAAAAAATAATCTAATTCAATTTTTCTTTCTTAAAGATGAAACTTTAAAAGACTAAAGTAGAAAATATAAATATACATTCTCTCTGTTTCAGACAGTGAGGAAAAAGTGGCAGGTAGATCTTTTTAAACGGAACCGGTAAAAAAGTATTACTTTCTTAAAATGTTTGCTTTTAAACTTTCTTCGATTTTAAAGTTTCAACGCTTGAAATGAATAAATTAAATTATGTTACACTCTATTGAGACAACATTTCTATCCACTGCTAAGAGCAAATTCTACTCATAAGCTTCGTTTGTGCAAATTAAAAATTCTTATAAGTTTCAACCTATAGGTGATGTACATACGAATTGTTCAAACCTAAGGCATCCTACGCCGCTATTTTGCACTGACGAGGGGTCGAAGCGAGAAGATGGTGTTTCCCGGGAGGTGCGACCATCGATAATCGAGAACAAACTCGATTACGGAGGAAATCCGTGCTCGCGGAGGTGTGGATGTCGGGTATTCTTTTCGCCGGCTAGTCGTTGATCGATGAGCTACAAATGGCATAGGAGGGTCGCTCGATAAAACGAACCACCGACCCCTCTATATCCAGAATGGATGCGTTTCGGGGGTGTGTAGCTCGCGCAATAAGAAGAAGTTAATGACGCTGCAGCGGAGAATTATCTCTCGGCTTCACCCGGGCCGAGGGGTGGCTTCCAGGGGAAGATACTCTGCCTCATCCCTGGACGCGTAACGCGATATCGAGGAAACTGACGGCGGTAAAAGGAAAAAGCGAGAATCCACGAAACCCCTTCGTAGCGTCAGTTTCAGCTATATCGACGCTCTGAGCGAGATCTTTTTTTTTTTATTTAACCCGAGAAAAGTTTAGCGGAAAAGATAGAAGAGAGAGATACGAATAGAAGACGTCAAGATATATAACTTGAAAGAAAGAAGAATATATATGTATAAATTTTTATATTTGCTAGAGAAGGAATGATAAGGGCTATTCATGTTTATATTATATAATTTATAAAGTACGTATATTTCTATGAGTGAAAAATCTAACGTAAGTCTTATATTTATGTCTTATTTATTACTACTAATTTATTACGCCAAGTTGAACAAATTAGCAATTAAATCGGGAATGATTTTGTATAATATTTAAGCTAATATAATTTCGCACTTTACGTTCCTCCCTATTTTGGCATTCTTAGCGAATATCTTGACCGTCCCTGAAGTCATAGACAACCGTTAACAAAGCTGCAAACGAGCGACTCGGGTTTTTCGACGAGGCACGTAATTAGGGAACAAAGCCAGAACCTGCGGAAGAAGTTCTGCAAGCTTGATTGGCTTCGCGAACGGTCGAATGGCTGATTCGGGACTGTAGGTGTCCAAGGGTCCGGTCCGAAGGGTCGGTCCCGGGGGTACTCACTAACGCATACGTAAAGAGACGCCCTTTCTCGAGAAGGAAACTTCGAATCTCTCTTGTTACGGGCAGGAGAACAAACGACGTTTCACAGCGGAAGCGAAAAAGCGTGTTTGAATCAATGAGCTGGATTGCTTGCAATTGAAGGTTGAAAATCGAATAGCGACTACGTTTCCATAGTTTTTTTTTTTATAAAATGTACTAACCTACTTACTAATGTAAAATATATTAAAGTATAATGTCGAAAAAAACGACGTTGTCCTATATACAAAATGATGAAACATTTCCAATTTACCTGTCCGTAGCTTAGGATATAATTCTCGATTCAGCTGAAATACATGATCCCCCACGATCAGTGCTACTGGGTTACGTTCATCGGTCACCGAATTGCCCGAGGTTGTAGAAATACGTCGACGATACCGATATCGACGTCCCACGAGTGTGCCACGCGAGAAGTTCGCTCGCTCGCTCGTGAGCGTGCGGACGGGCGCAGTCCTGAATTGCAGGTACGCATGAACACACGTAAAGGTAGAAGCGGGGTTGGCAGCTGGCGTAGCGATAACAATACCCGCGGTGCTCGTATAGCAGTCAGAGCAGCCCTGCACTCGCGCTACTCCGTGCATATACGCGCGCGTTCTGAAATCTCGAACTGCCCTCCGGCCGTTCGTGCGCTCTCGCGTTACTCGCATTAATCGCTCCCCGCCATCTCATGCTCCCGCCGTCCGTCGCACACCCCGACACCGCGTTTTTGTAACATTCTAGAAAAGGGGAGGAAGGTGGGATGATGTATCCTGCTATGGATGAAATTACATCGATATACTCGCGTATTTCGGTCGGAGATGATCGCGTGTATTTTTTCTGCACGCGTTGCATTTGTTATTTTTTATTTGCCCGTATCATTTTATTGAAACTCATCTTCTTCCCATCCGAGTGGCGGGAAACGCGGCTAAAGAAAGAGCGTAATCCAAATCGAGAGTCGAGATTGTCAAGTTGAGCGAGTTACGATCAGAATTATGCATGACGTTTTCAAATGTGGTTGACATTATTTTAATTCCACGTAATTTTGCATCGATCTGAATTTTAGTAGATACCATCTCCGTGTATCTGACAATACGTATTTATCTGTGATTCGATTTTTTCGCGTTTTATGGCGGACAAATCATTTTGTGGCAAACCACACGAAACCGTGTCAAATATTACCGTATCGAAAGCACAATATTTATTTCTTCAAAGAATAGCCGTTTTTGATTAAAAAAATCGAAACATTTGCATATTGCATCATGCAACAGGACGTCGAAAGATTTTATCGTCTCTATTATTCATCCTTGCTGTTAATTAACAAAAATGTCACGCAGAAAATAGTCTTTATCGTAACTTCTCTTTTTTATTGTCTCATAATAATTTCCGTGCTTAATAATACACAGACTAAGTTTAATACTTCCCGAGTTATTTATGCACGACCAATATTTATAAAATTGAGAAGCTATTGTAACTCTATTTAAGTTGCAGATAATGATTATATTTTATGTATTTTAAGATAAATCTTATGTTTTTCACATTATCTCGCCACATAGAAACGGTATTAATAGCATGGAATGAAACGGTAAACAGGAACGTCAATCAAGATATCGATCGAATTATATATGATAATACAAGTTAATTTTAATTGGTGAAATTCTCCATACGTAGTTATGAACGCGGTCGTTGGTTCTTAGTTTAACCGGACTAACCACTGCGCGTTTGTTAAAATTACTCGAAATAAATCATACATGCGGCAACGACTTTCTGTTTACCACGTATAAATACCACAAAACCGAAACTATATATTTTTGGAAAGAAAAACGCTACAGAGATAAACACATTTGCATTGTTTATTTAATCCTCGCATGAAGTAATAGAATAAACGGAAACAATGTAACAACTTTAGCTCTCAACTATATATAATAAATTTCTGCCAAACATGAGCAAAAAAATAATTGTGTATGTCATAACATTTATTAACTGATTCATAATTATCGTGAGAGATTCAAGTCATCAAATGATAATTATACGATGACGTAAACCGTTGACGTAAGCTGCGAAAACGCGCCCTTAGCGCGAGATGTCTCTCGCCGTTTCCTGTGTCGCACATTTATTTATATCACAAGGTTATTGCGCGTTGCGAATGGAAACAATGAGGTCAGTTATTGGCACTCTGATGACGGTGCATCCGCGCGACGCGAATGGAACGGAGCAAATACCTTTTTTCCGCGAGTATTAAGCTGCAACGCTCTGCATTCCCGGTAGTCTGCACTGTTACAACATACACGTTTTCAATTTGGATCAGCACAGTTGTGTGGCCGTGCCAGATTTCTATAATCGGTTGCCCATTTAGGCCAACCGATGAACGTAGCCGAAACGATGTCGTCACAAATAAAAGCGCGTCGATGTTACTACCAGGGAAAATTGCTGGACAATCCGTTTATTTGTTAGATGATACCGACATCGAAATAGTTATTTTAGTACGCGCGCACGAATATTCGCAATAAGTACTGTTTTCGCCGATATCGGCATCGGTTGATGCGTCGGCATGGCATTTGTATCCTTTTTTCAAATACTATTTGTGTCGTTTGTTCAAATTTACAGAGCGGGGTTTGGATATGACGTTTGCTTTTTAATTTACGCACAGAGTTGCACGTATTCGTGCTTTTCATAGTAATTGTATTAACCAATGAATGTATTTTCGATAATTCGTAGCCATACAATTTTGGCAGCACGGACAGCTTTAATTTCGCGGCAGAAACGGCTTTTCTGGAGTTCGACATGTGTGTGTGTGTGTGTGTGTGTATGTGTATCGCGAGGGATATCGGCGGTTAAAGTTGCCGGGAACGCAATATAACGCGAGCGTATCTTATGTTATCGATATCGACGCGACGTCACTTTGGAAGCGATGATGAAACGGCCGCAACCAGCAAGATCTACAACGCGGACTTTCCGCCGCGCGAATCCGCACGTGAAATTCATTCGCACGGGCAGACATCGACGCAGTTTTCAATCGGCTGGCATCTATCAATCATCGAAACTCTTGTTTCCTCCTTTTTCAGTTATCGTCGCCTCTCCCTTTCCCGTTCGTCGGCGCCCTTTCGCTGTCTCCCGACCTCCGTCAACCCACCCGCTTTTTCCCTACCCCCTAAGCGTGTCCCCCGACTCACCCCGAAAATATGCACCATACAAATAAAACGACGCAGACTGCGCAGCGCATATCAATGCTGTTTTTATCGTATCGGCGCGCGACAAACGAGCGCACGGTTCACCCTTCTTCCGCCCCTTTTTTCCAACTATTGTGTTTTATCCGTGGGACAGGCACCGCCCGTATCCATGTTGTTAGCGACGTAATTAGTGATTGTTGCGCGTACAGATCGATAACGAGAGCTGAACAAGACTGTCTTTGAGCAAGTATTCATCAAGTATTGTCGAAATATGGAGCAGAAAAGAGATTCTATGTAGACAATATTCCAATAATATCTATTGACATTGAAATAATGATATAAAAATGTAAAAGTTTTGGTTTCGAAGTCAGAGGGGAATCACCACGGCGCGGCGCTCGAATTGCTATTTCGCACAGTCAAGAAATTTACGACTTTTTGGAGACGAATGTTCATATTTTATTTTGTTGACGCTTGGGAAAGCTCTCTACAGTTTATGGTACCTGTTACGCATAAATCTGATAGCCCCTGAAAAAAAGGTTCAGCATCCGGCGTTTCCACGTGACTTTATATCGATCGGACATAACTTTCCGGAATACGTAAATATGCATACACTACAAGCAGCGAGCAGAGAGATCGACATATAAATTCTGTATCAATCCGCTTTCAATTAATTTTACTTCGATCTCTCGCAAACAAAATTTTATATCTCTTTGTAAATCCCGAAAACATGATAATATCATGTAGAAAAGTTCATGTAGAATGATGAATATATGTAAATTAAAGGAAAGATTAATAAAAGATACTTAATATAAAAGCCTCTTTATCTCACCATTTCCAATATCCGTCTGTTGACTTATCGTGATATTCCATTTGAAGCTTCGTGGGGAAATTTCATTCGGCAATTGGCGATTTTTAATGACTTGTCCATGCGCGATTGTTACAAATCGACAACGAGTCCCGCGGAACAATATTCCGGAGTTACTCATATAATAGGCGTTCCTACACAAGCGCCCCGTCATAGATCATCCCCGCGCTATATAACGCTTAGTCGCACATGCAATACGGCGCCACGCATTTCTCCCAGATTTTCTGGCCGCTTCTTTTGTCCCGGTTTCAAAAAGCTGAAATTTTTTTCCTCCCCCGGGCGGATTTCGCATTGTAAGCAAATCCCGTGGGAGAAGAGGCGTGGAGGACAGTCGCGTCGAGGTATCGTCGTTGGGATTCGGGGGTGCGGAGGGGTACCGAGAGACGCAGTAGGAGATCGGGTTCGAGGGTGAGACGGGAAAGGGGAATCGAGAGTGGAATAGCGGGGGGAGAGGGAGGAAAGGGTGGCCGCGGTAAAACGGACGGTACACCACTGGGCACAAGAACGAAAACATTGCACTCTCTCGGCCAACAAGCCGGGGTTCGTTGTAATTAGTTCCTGCGGAGCGAGAGTTGAGCCAGCTCAGCACACAGACGCATACACACGCGCTGTCGGCCATTGCGCGAACGCGAGCGCGCTGAAGCACACACAACGAAGGGAAAGAGAAAGCGAGAGAGAGAGGAGAGAGAGAGAGAGAGAGAGAGAGAGAGAAAGAGAGAGAGAGAGAGAGCTCCGCGCTATTGCGGCAACGCTGATGGCGGAGAAGCAAATAGGACGCAATAAACACGGCACTACATCATCCGTGGGCAACCCTTTATGTGACGAGACCGGGCGCGGTGCAAAATCCCTACGGACGGACCGAGCTCCGGGCGCGCTACATCATGGTGGCGGACGGGCGAGCGAGCGAGCGAGCTTCCGGCGCGCGGACTGACAAAAAGCTGCAAACGAATCGGAAATCAGGAACGAGGAGATCGTGACGGACCGAACGCGGATCGCACTGTGGAGATACGTATTCGATCGTGCGTATACGGCGACTGTACACAGACATGACTTCCGATATTCGGGGTCATGAGGGTGCCCTCAGGAGCAGTGCTGTTGAAGATTAGTAGCATGCGGTTTCTGAAACAGGTAGCTTTCCATACAGCTCGGCGGCATAGAGGTACCTCTATCATATTCTTAAGTATCTTGTCAGTACCATAATACCATCAGGTACTTTGAATTTCAAGAGGCAAATCGATCGAGGAAAATTCTAATGTGCTGTCAAAAATCCAAGCATTCCATATATCAGATAAAAATCATCCAACATTCTGTTTCGTAAATACGTTTATGTGAAAAAAAAACTCTTCTTTTTCTTCTTCTGACACTGACATTCTCATCACAGAATATCTTTATTGAATCTGAGCACTGTGCCAGACGATGCTCGATCTTCGACCTCGCCTGTTCCTTGAATCTTCCTCTATCTCTCGAGATGATGATGACGACGGGCGAGCGACGACGCCGAGACAATGACGGCAGTTGATGTCGAGGCGCGATGGCGCTTATACGCGCAAGTTGTGGTTGAAGCACGACGATGAAGCTTTCATGAATGCGGCGATCTTGAGATAAACAATCGGTGCCATTGTGTGTAAAGGGGAGAGATAGGCGCACCGGCCAATGGCAGTGCTCCTCGCGTGTTCTCGTGCACGTCTTGGCTTTTTCCTTCTTTCCACGTTTCGCCGGCACTCTCTCACGAGAATCACGTCGGGACCAAGCGCACAGTGCCGGGCTTGTGCCAGTCCAGCTGGTCGCGATTGAACGGTCTGCTGATTCTTCGCGTACGGAGAAAGAGATAGAAAGGGACAGAGAGAGAGAGAGAGAGAAAGATAGAGAAAAAAAGAGAAACTCTGGCCACTCTAGCGGAGTGCCCGACGTGGACAAATTGATGGCGACGATGAATTTACGAGATTGACGCAATTGTCGGGAACGCGAATATGTGTTTTGATTCCAAGCTGAAAACGACAGCTAAAACGTTGCCAGCCGGCGAATTGTTGAAAACTGACTCGTAGGTCACGAGACATCGCGCCGCCTTCGTGCCGTTGCGAGTTAAAACAACTAACGTTCCATTATAGTAATAATATGTCACAGCGATGTAAAAGCGCGGCACACACTTATACATTCGATGCGGTAATAGAATCGCTTTGGTCAATGTAAAAGAATTCATATGGAGCTTTCCGCGAACACGGTAATCACACACACTTATCGTCTACGCCGTATGTACATGAACGCTGGCATGTATCTTGTTAATGTACTCGACTCATATTTAGAAAATGCGATTTCTCTTCTACATTACCGCACTAGTATAATCTATTTCGCGATAATCAACTCGCACGAAACGGAGTGTTTAAATAAACTGAGTCATCATACTTAGCAGAATTGGACATCTTTTAATATTCCCTTCAGATTAGACAAACGATACTGAGAAAGAAATATGAAGGAGCGGATTGAATCCGGTTATGAGATCTCGGAGCTTAACTCCGCGAGGCAATTCGGCTTAATTAATCCTGCCGCTGGCAGACGTCGCAAACGACTTCGCGCGTTGAAGTCATCTCTTAATTAGCCAACGACAATGCTCTTGCTTGATAGCCTTACGTATCACAATTAACGTAAGATTACCGCGAAGGGATTCCGCAAGTTTTTGCTCGAATAAAGGGACGCGAAGTGCGTGAAGTGTCTGAATAAAATTTGTAGATGTCTCATAGGAAAGCTTCTCAAGCTTTCATAACGATGACTTTTAATAAGAATAGTCGCCGCCAATTAGTTCTCAGAATAAGAAAATCTCTGCTTTAATTTAGATAAAAATTTATAACTAATGGCTTATAAAACAAAAAATAAATTTTCAAAACTTCAATATTTAATATCTCATTAATATAGAACAGAATGTTAAATATTTATTTTCATAGTATAATGAATATTCAGATTATAGAGATATTATCATAATATTATATTTTCTATATTATTATCGATGGTATTGACAAATGTTAACATTTAAAAACTATTTTGTGTTGTAGTGAATTAAAAGGTTACTATAATATTAAATCAATTTTATCAACTATTATTAATAATTTAAAACAATGACTTTTATTATACGCAAAATTATACGGAAAAAAAATTTGATGATTTGAAATATATTATTATTAATTTATATATGTATATAAGTCAGAAATATTGATTTTTGCACAATTATGTATTATAATCAGTATTACAGAAATTGAATTAATATTACGCGTTAATTTAATGAGATACATTAATTGTTCGACACTGAATACCTATTATCAACGTGGTTATAAATAAATGGCCTCTCATCGCATCGTTCCCTCTCGCGAGAGCCTTCCATTCTCTGCTCGCCTGTCTCATCGGATTACTATGATTTGAGCTTAGGAATGATTCATCTTCTAATTGCATGACGGACCACCCTCCGGTCCGCCATAATCAAAACTCCGGTTGCTCATTAATCACCTCGGTCGCCACCATCCTTCGTGCTAAAGGTGCAAATGCCTCGATGAATTGTCGTTCGGAACAAGGAAGAAAGAAGCACAGGGATGAGGAGACAATGGCGCGGAATGTTATACACCGTTTTCCACCCCGAGATTAATTTTTTAGTCGTCAAACGATTTATCATCCCGAGAGCTCCTTCGCGTGATCAATACTTAAGTCAAAGTTGAAAGCCGCATTGTCTTGGGGATAAGATGTCGACAGAATCGATTTATCAAGGGAGCAACACCCCTCTGCCCTCTCTACGAAAATCTGATTTTCGCGAAATTATCGTTAATTATTGCGTTAAATCGATATTTCAAGTATCAATTTGCGTCGAAGGTTAGAGGCGCATGTAATATGTAAATTACGCGACTGTATTTAGAATGAATAGATAGATCCGCAGTGTGTTTGACCGATGCGCGTGTCGTTCTCTTTGGATTTGCCATACTTAGTGAAATACAGCCATTAGTCACGCTATAATAAATGCTATCAATCAATCCAATCTATCTAACCCGTCTATATTATTTCACTATCTTTTTATCTACCTGCCTATCGCATTGACTTCCTCGCGTGTTCGCAGTTATGTCGATTCCACGTTCGTTTATCACGATATAATGACTGTAACGAACTTTCAAGTCAAACAGCTGCTTTCAGTATAAGATCGTATCAACTCGCAGATAGATATGTAATATACTTAAGGATACTTGACATTTTTATTCGTCTCGACATATTATATTCTAAAAAATTATTTGCTTTAATTGTCATTCTTATTTTGAGTACTTATATTTCAAATCATATGAGATTAATTATATTAAACATTGTGTGTGTTAAACCGATGTAATAAAATCTCTATTTTATATATGGTATAGTGTACCAAAATAATTATACAGTGTTATATCGCGCAACCGATCATGTTTGCTGCATTTATTTATTTATGATTAATAAATAAAATTATATATTTAATAATCGCCGTATTCTTTATTAAATTTTAAACTATTTAATTTTAAATTATCACAACTTAATATTGTGCATAATTAATACGTATAATTTATGTGTAATTGTATAAATTTTATTCAATGACCTTTGCAATATTCCTCATTTTTTCAATTTGATTACTCTTCACCGCGGAATTGATTTTGTTCATTTAGAATTTCCTAGACTTTTTCACGATGGTTCCAACAACACGATGGAAAACACGCGTCAACATATTCGCGAAACATGCACGAGCAGGTGCAACGACAATGGAAATCGGCGAGCGCAGCTGCGCTTAATGAGTGATGGATCGCGGTATGCGCTTTACAACGCCTCCGCGTCAGTCGCGCAATTGCTCGTGCTCGCGCCAGATTTCACACCTGTTCGGCGCTTTTAGTCAAACGCTTCTTAGCCCTTCGTCTCATTTAACACATTGACATATCAACACCTGATTTTTCAGTGATGATCATTAATGACTGGCATTATCGAAATTTTTTTAAAAGGCTCGTAAAAAATAAATGCCGCAATATAAACACAATTAATATCAAATTTTGAAATGCTAAATAATAACACAATATTTATTATAATAATTATATAATTATATCTGATCATTCTCACAAAAAAAGTTTGAGTGTATTATATCTATTTTAAAATCTATATTTGCTCATAAATGAGAATACAAATCCTAACGCTACCGCAATGTTAAACACAAATTTCAATGGGCGGAATTGGTAAAACGCCCGGAAAAGTAAATCGATGAAATTTATTAAAAGTTATTTATTTTTACCATTCGCTGCGAGCCATTATAAAGTGTTTATCACATTGGCGATTTCATTACCAAATTGCAATTTTATTGTCGCGTCACGTCACGAGCCCGAAATAACGTTTCTACCAGCGTGTATGCTCGCCTCGGGGCATACCGGAATTCGTATGGTCGAAAAGTTTCGTTAAAAGTCTCGTAAGCCCTGATGGGATCATCCCTCCGTAATCACAGCTATTACCTTGAGCGCGCTTGTGTCGGCGTGCGTTGCACATGTACGAAACGATGCCCGGGGCAATCGATAATCCGAGGTGAGTAAAGGTGAAAAGGGGTAGGTGCGAAACGAGCGGCGAGGGAGAGCGGAAGATTTTCACGGATAATCGGGGGGTGGTAGATTTTGTTCGCGCTGAAGATGAGAGCGGATCGAAGGAACATCGAAGCGTCGCTCGAGCTGATCTCACTGCGATAACATTTCACGTAATATAATAAGTACTTTGCACCTCCATTTTGCATCGATAATGAAAATTATTTTGTATTTCATTAACGCGGTGATCAAGTATACTCGTGAGATCGTATTGAAAAAACTCTTCCGCGGCATAAATGTTAACACCAAGTATCAAAGAAATTTTTTATTAAACAGGTATGAGGCTGATGCCTGTAAACGTGTATATAAAAATTATTTATATGAAAAATAATAAGTTGCACAATATAAAATTAATTGTTATCTTGAAATTCTTGAGCTTCTAAATTTGTATACTTTTGCATTCAGTTGTAGTAAAAAATAAAAAAATACATATTTTTGTTAAATATTTATGTTAAATATTTGATTAATATATTCATATACATGTTTAAGCATTCAACGTGTTATTACTATAGAGCATAGAATTTTGGGGTTGCCGTTTACGCTTATCAGCATATTAGGTTACTTGGTTATTTGGGTGTCGGATTATGCAAATTTGCAGGTATTAGTATCTCCGATCGATTAATTTACACGTATATTGTCACATTACAGCAAGCGTATTCCGTTAGTAAATGATTTCGCGACTACAAAATATGTCACGTGATTGCGTAAACTTGAATCTTGATTAATTTTGCAAGAACTCTTATCATTATTCTACAAAATGGATATGTATGCTCTCGTCTGAACAGCTTGCTAGACTACGATACAAGGAAGTTTCCTTTGGAACCGGTTCTTCTTCAACAATGGAATCAAATCGCCCGAGGAGTCGAGAGAAAGGGGTGCTACGTGGATAATGATATTCAGAGGTAGTGCAAACTTTTCGCATAAATGAAGACTAAAAGATGAATAACCTCAGCGGAATTAATGAGGAATTATCGGGAAAATAAAGAGATAGAGTAGCGGAACACTTTAAATAAAAGACTTCGCAATCGATCGAACGTATTAAATACGTGAACAAGGAAGTTCATCGAAGAACGGAAAGGTTTGCAATCCCTCTTTTGTAAATCGATAATCTTTACGGTATAAAATTAGACTATGTGGCAAGTAATAAATAATTAACGCGATTTATTTAATGCGCTAATCTTAAATACTCTCTTTAAACCATTTCTTTTTGTGGAAAATTTATCCGAACGTTTTTATGATGCGAAAGCCGTTTAATAACAGCGCGCGATTGCGGATATAAGCAAAATGAGAGCTAGTTATCGATGGATTGAAATGTAAGCTACCGCGCGCGATAGTAATCATGGCACACACGATAATAATTTATCAGACTATGAATATTATATTAATCGATTGTTTATTGTACTTACGCTAGAGAGAGGAATTATATAGATTCGGTTAAATGACGAATTATAAACCCCCCATCGGTGACTGTGATAGTTTCCAGAGAACCAACTCACCTGAAACAGAAAAAAGGAACATTTGGTTAGATAAATCTATATAAAACGGACATACCTATGTTTTACATGTTTCCCGATACAAATCTAATTTATTATGAGCAATTTATTGCAAATCGAAGATGTACGATGTAATCGACAGCGAAACTATTGTAATTGTTATAATGTAGCTCTGCAAATCACATTTTGGTACGTTCAAATAGATTCCAATCACGTATGGCCGCTGCAATATTCTACTGAAAGCAATCGGTATGCAGATATGCAATCACATGCAGACCGCTTTAGAATTTCGCAACATGTAATATCTTCAACGCGCGAAAGTATTCACGGCGAAGTTTTAGTCACAACTGCAAATTCGAAATACCGAGATTTGTGGCTTAAATTGGAGCGAAACTTGGCGCGCGTTATATTTTCGAGTATTAGCGCGCACGGATACAAGGCAGCATTAATATTTACCGTATATCGGCAAATAGCTCTTTATGAAATTCCGTCGATGATTTTGCGAGCAGCATAACGCGATTTTAATATCCTCCTTTAATTGGGGACGAAACTATTAATTGCCACGAGAAGCAGGCAAATTCATCTTTGCGCTCAAGCGGAATAGGGGGAGGGAGCGACGCGGGAGTACCGCGGTCGAGAGGGGCTGCATATTCCGGGGGTTGCGTCCCCGTAAGCTCTTGGCGTTTCAACCTTCTCAGCCCTCCATACTGTTCCTTCGCCCCCCGCGCGCTTATATCTCCGCCACCGCTTTCCTCGCCCGCTCTTCTCGGCCAATCTCCTATCTCGGTACTCCACCTCGCGGGCGCATATTGAAATATAATTAGGGGTGGTTTAATAAGCGACGGTCTGCGGCTTTCGCTAAGTCTCAACAGCGTAAGCAGCGGCCTGTTAACCGATACGTCGGCCGTGTTCTCGTCTAACGAGCTACGAACTACGAGCTCGCCGAGCTTTGCTGCGGTTGCATCGCGCTCGGGCGCAAGCCGACATGAAATGTGCAACGCGCACTGGCTGCATTCGACAAGCTTTCGAGACGGACTGCTCGTTCGGATGTACCGCGCGGAAGTACTGCCGCGGATGCGTCATACGTCTGGGGGCGAAATTTTCTATTCGCTCGCGATAGCCTCCGCCGGGGTTATCTCTCCGCTGCGGAGATTAGAATTTTATGGAATTGCGCGCGAGAGCACGTCGGGTTCCTAGAATTATGACGACCGGAAATATAGCTCGTTTTATTAGCGAGATAATGATGCAAACAAAACGGTTCTCCGAGATAAACGAACATGAAGCATCCTGGGGCACATCTATCGGTAATGGCGATTGCAATTTTTTTTATCTGACGTGGTCTATATTCATTATATGATCGATTTATATCACATATTTTGATTTTGCGTTAGTAATGATATTAATTCGGCATTACGTCTGTATTAACAATTCTCCAATGATTCTCATGCGATAACACCTGCCCTCGCGGAGAATTTATGCTGCCACGGTGCCTTCGGACGAACGCGAATTTTACTATCTGTGAAGCAATGCGATAGATCGACATTCGAAATGATCACGACGGGAAATCGTTGCGCGCCTCGGCAAAGTCAGACGCTTCATTCCCGCGACAGAAGCTCCCCCGGCTCCGCGTGCTCGCGTTCGAGCGAGGAAACTTCGCCGGCATGCTCTCGTCGATCGTAAGAGCCATGAGTGACGCGTAATTACTCGCATCCGAATAGCAGACAACTGGGATTGAAGGGTACCGAGGCTCGGAGTGACAGAGCGTGTCAAAGTTAAGCGCACGGGTAGAAAAAGATCGTGACACTAATTGCTCGAAAATATATATACGCTACCCTGGCACCGACTCGCGGAAAACTCTCGCATTTTAGCGTGCGCGTGCTCATATGCATGAGGAGGTGAAAAAAATGGAATAAAAATGGAATGACGCTCGATGCAGAATCGGTTAAACTGATTAAATTAAATAGTCATCGTGCAATGTCGCCGACGGGCGATACATTAACTCCCATAAAATGATATTTATTCGACAATCGAGTAATGTAATGTAATGTACTTTACGCATATTGTAAAAACGTTACACTTTTTAGCATTTCCACCAGTCCGATAGTCGAGCGCGTTCGACATAATCGATTTCTTTATCGTTTAGGTCATTTATGTTTGAAATATTTTAAAATTATTGCAATATGTAGGAAGATGATCAATTCGATCGAGCAATTACGGTGATAGTTTAACGGATCGCGTTTCGACAACCGATTTTGTTGACGATCTATATAATCCCTTGTTATCCAAGATTCTGCGGTGCAGCACGACTGCGAGCCTTCCCAGAGAACCGGCAGACGTTTTGCCGAGGATTAATCGCCAGAACGGAAATCGTTTGGCGCTAGCGCCAGCAACGGTGCAGCTGCAGCCGTCTGGTACGGTCTGCTTACCTCGACACGCCGGAAGGTTACGACCTATGGCAAGGGGTTGATGCATAAACGCAGCGCCACACGAAGGAGAGAAAGAGAGAGAGAGAGACAGAGAGAGAGCGAGAGAGAAGTAGAAACGACAAGACAGAGAGAAAGTTGTATCCAGACGTCCGGGAGGTCTGTGTTAAATAGCTACCACTACTGTAGCCTCGGCTATACTATTTCGCCGGTGTGCTGCTTCCTGGGTGTTGCGCCACCCCCCAAAAATTCATAACTCGGTATAATAAGGGCTTGGCGAACGTAACAGCTGACGCGACCCGCAACCATCGAACTATACCAGCTACGCATTACGCGCTTAATTTACTGAACAAGTTTAATTGCCTTCCAAATGAACTTCGCTCAGTCAAAGAGAAGCGTCCCTTTTTGCCCCCTTTTTTTCTCTTTCTGCTGCACATCCGTTTTATCGAGGGATTTTTTGTTACAGACAGAAGTTAGGAATATTCTTCGCGTACTTTACGTATTAAATTTCCATTACGATTACAAATTAAATTCATATATATATATATATATATACAGAAATTAGATAAATTTAATTTATAACCGTGATAAGTATTAAATATATCTATGTAAAAAAAATATGTATAAATTTATTAAAGTTATATATATTTCAACTCTGTAAATATTTAAAAATTCAAAGAACCAAAATGTACAGATTAATTAAACATATTCCAATAACGAACAATTCGGCGAATAGTTGCGTCCTAACCCTATCTAGTAATTCATGGCACCATCGTAAACATCATGCATATCCATTCCGACTTGCTTTACGTGTTAGTACCCTCGTCCTAAATCAGTTTATTACGCATGTAGTCTGCGCAGGGTCATCAATCGTCGATTAATCAACCGGAAATGGTCGATTTAATGCGTTAACGTTACGGCCGTGGATACGCGTTTCGCACGTATCAGTGGCGTTAATTAATGTAATATAGGCGTCCGTATTACCCCAGCTACGAGGATGCCATTTGGTGCCAGTTTTTCGACTAACTAAATCAATTTCGTGGGTAAAACGCTTTATCAGCGACAGCGGATGCTCCCTTCGTTGGAAATGCCGCTGTTCGGACATTGTCGTGTCTGTTTTACACGAAAAATACTCTCCCTTTAGAAAACCGGGAGTATAATTCTCTCGGATGTAATAAATCTGCTGCAGCAGGTTTATCTTTCCATTACATGCTTTCGTCTTTTGCTGCCAGATTTGTCCGGTAAAATGCAATTTGTTCACTACTTATAGCGAACAAGGGATAAGATAAATTTATCGAATTTATACGAAAAAAAATCTGACTTAAGATTAGAATTATACACGTCAATTATTTTAAACAAACAGCACAACCAAATTTCTGTGACAGATATGTAAGACGAGAGAAATATGTCTGTTCAATCCTATCGGTAAATTTGGCAAGTATTGATCGTCCCAGAAACAGTGACATATACCTACATATGTAGAATCCTAGAAAATCATGTCGAGTATAGAACCAGAGTCTTCGTGCACGCGATATTAAGTTCCGTGCACATCTGCCGCTGGGAAGCAATCTCAAATTATGCTATGTGATACACAGTGTCAGCGATCATTCTCGATCATTTCCTCACAATGGCAAAGCTCGGGAAAAATGAATCAATTTTATTGTTCCTCAATATCATTGACGACATTATCGGATGTTCTCGGACAATCGATTTGCCCGTGTGCTGACGGGATGCAAATAATCTCGGTGGTCGTGCTATCAACCGTCGCGAGTGCTGCCTCCGATAAGCAAGAAGCACCGGCCGGTGCATTTCATTTGCACGTTAATTAAAAATAAATTTAGCCTAGCCGCGGAGTAGAAGAAGAGTATATTGCGGCCCCCGATATCTCACGGCCGTTTTATGTACTCGGTGAGCGAGATCCAAGCCGCGTCCGTAAGCACAAAATAATAGATGCGATGCGTTAAAACGCTCGGATTTTTATTACAAAGCATCGTATTTTTCCTCTCAATTCAGTTTGCCGTTCTTTATCGAGATATCGCTGTCAATTTACGAACTTTTATGATTCAATATTCAACAATGCTGTAAGAATGTATTTTATACTTATAAATCCTACATAAACTCACAATTTGTGTTTGTATATTTATCAGGCTAGAAAAAAAACCAATTTTCAAACTTATAAACCGCATTAATTTTAAGATGATGAACTAGATCTCGCGTTCTTATTTTTATATTCGCGTAAATTATTCACTTGTGCTAAATCGTGAGTAATGTACTTAATATCTATTTTCATGTATCTTATGAATCATAGTGCTAAAAATGCGATCTTACGGCAGTCTATATAAATGACGTATTCTAACAATATAATTCTGTTTCAGCGATATTCGAGAAATTTTCTGCATGTAAAAGAGGCTTTACTACTTTATAATAAATCTATTTATTTCTACATTCTGAAATCCTACCGAAAAGGTTGCTACCACAAGAAGATTAATCTGGAGAGTTGGATTTTTAAATTAAGTTTATCATGAAAGAGAGCGATTTAACTTCGTTAGTACGGTTTAATCTACAACGTGTATAAACGATTCGCCGAAAGTTTATCGAATATTTGGAGGCGATATGATATTTTTATGCGGAAACGTACTCATTATGTCGGATAAAAGTTGGCCGACGAAGGAAGAAGGAACCATAAAAGATAACGTGGTGATCGAGTAACTGACTAACTAATTAACCAACCAACTCCCCGGCGAACTATCCGATTAATACGTAGAAACTCGGATAAACTTTGTTACTGCGTGCAAGTTCCATAACAGCTGCGTTTATCAGCGAACTTGCAGACAGGCAGTGGTTTACATTCGTCTATTCCCTCGGCTAAGTATAAAATCCTAATTTATTCCGCTCAACGATGCGCGCGAATAAATTTAGTTCGTACAGCAAGACGTATACCAGTAATAGTAGCGGTCAATTCGGACGTATACTTATATTTTTTTTACCACAAATTGTCTACGAGCTATAAGAAAATTGCTCAACGATGTTCTTCAATCGTTTTATTCTTCAATTTTGAAACTCTGCGGTGATTGATACCGTTATAGTCGGCTAAAAATGTACTCAGACTGATTAAATCTAATTAATCTGCTATTTACAGTAAAAAATAAACGTGAAAAAGCAAAAGCAACGATTTTTCGAGTTGCAAAAGTCGTGAAAAAAATTGAAATAACTTATAAAGAAGAAGTAGTGATAATCAAATTCTAACATTATTAAATTAACGCAAAGATCATTGTAATACTTTACAAAATAAGTGGAGGTGACGATGACAACAAAGATAAATTCTTTACTTTGTAAGGACTTTGACTTAAGAACGTCTGGCCGTTTCTAAGCGCGCCGTCTCATTGCAGTTCTGTACATTCGTAAATAGAAGCAAAAGACGCGTGCCGCGGCGCATCTCTGAACAATTTACGGCATTTTCGAGGTCGCTAGAATAAAGCGAATGGTGGACGGTACAAGGGTATCGTCGTTCTCGCGAGGCTTGAGATGAAAGGAAGTGCGCTGCCGGAGAAGTAGCCGGAAAAATAAAATGATGACGTATGACGAAGCGCCAGACGCATGCCTATTAATAAAGGCGCCAGTTTGCGAGCCTCTTTGCTGAAATCTTATTCCTTTCATTAAGCTCTCCTCTTTCTATTCGACGTCGAATTAATAGTTACGATATATTAATACAGAAAAAAAATCTTTTTAATTATCGCTAAATATGAAGAGATAATTTTCGATAGTAAAGCTTTAAATGGAAATCTTTTTAATCCTGTTTTTACAATAATAGGAAAATATCCATCGCATATGTAAATAAAAAATAATTTCTTAAATAGAATATAGGTCGATGCATTGCATACATAAAAATTAACAGCGGTATTTAAATATACGCATTCTTCAAATATTCTCCAAAAATATATATTATGGGCTCAATACCGCGATAATACGTACGTAATCGATATGTATGTCGTGATAGTGGCAAGAAACTGTCGATACTTTCAAAGTATCAAGCGGAAAGTGTCAATGCTAAAGTATCGGAGTATCAGGGCGAGACTATTGAGATTGCTTCAATAGTATTGAATATCGTTAGCGATTCTACCCATTGCCAGTCCCTTGATATCGTCATTTTCGTACGAACGGCGCAGTACTCCTCCTCTGGCCAGGATTCGCCTAGTTGTTCTTATCAGTTAATTATCTTTCACCCGGATGGCGACTAATTATAAACCGGAAACTAGAAACGCGTTGCGAGCTTGACCGGAAGTGTCGTGCTCATTGTCCGAAATTCGTTGCGACGTGGGCTTTTCGGTACCTTTTGGACGGGGAGCACAGAGGGGAAACATACAGAGAAAGAGAGAACGGGATGTCCGATACAGCCGCCGGCTGTGAGCAGACGTGTAAACGCACAGAGCACTCTCCCGCTTTGCTGGCTATCGGGTTTGATGCGGTCACGTACACAGAGAAGTGGCGCAGATGTTGCGGAATTGTTCATCGATTGTTTTTACCTAGTTCCGCGTTTTACGGAGCGCCGATATTATTTATCGACCTAACGCATCCCCCAAATTACGCGCTATTTCGCGTCCCCTCTTTTTATTACGAATATTTAGTAATGATTTGCAAAAGCACGCGACGAAATATCATATTTTGCTCCCGCATTATATAATTCGAACATATATACAGAATAATATTCATTACAAGTTGAAAAAAAGTAGTCTGCGAGAGCTAACAATGGAAAATGGAATATTTTCATTCCAACTCAGGAGCTGCAAAATATTGTTGTTAATTTCATGGTTACTATTTTTATATTTTAATTTTTTTAATTGAAAAGAAAGCTGCGTAATATAAAAAAAATAAAACGATTTTTTATATACATAAACTTAACAAGACTCGTATGACAATGATTTCATATTACACAATGATTTTATCTTATTACGTGATGTAAAACGGACGAATCAAACATTTAATCAATTAATATAGCAATATGAGGAAAATATAGTTTATTGGATAACAATACTACTGATTTCCGATAAAGTTTCCGATTGATATGTTCCTTTCTCTTCCTGAATTAAATAATAGATTTCTAATTTTTCAATTTGTGTCGGATATATAATCAAAATATACTGCCATTCACGTGTGCCATATAGAAAATCCCATTATTCGTACATTATTTTTTGATAGATTATTGATAAGTGCAAAGTTGTTATAATTGTGTGGTCTTCATCATAAAAGTGTTTTATTTCAGAAGAAGAACTACTTAGAATTTGAAAACTAAAATATAAAAGAGTAAGATTAAATCGAATCGGTTCATTTATATGATGAGTATTTTTGCTAATATTTGCTAATTATTTTTTTAAAGATTCAGTAAAGATTTAAAAAATATCGCTTGAATTTTGTCGAAAGCAATCTGTTTCGTGTAATTATGCATGTTGTTCGTGAATCCTAGCTTCAGTTTGAGTTTCCAGTCATGAGCGAGCGAGCTGACAAACGTCAACAGCCGTAATTAGTAGTGAAATTACGCGACATAAAGTGACCGTCGTTGTGTTGCTGCCTTTATTAATAACGCAGAGGCTTTAGACATTAGATAAATTCGTCCGGCGATATTCAAAGTGATTAATGACAGCTGTCGTGACGGCGCTCGTGTACGCGATGCAGACGGTCGTTTTATCACATCCTGATTAAAATACTATCGTTTCCTCTCAGTTTCCAACATGTAGATAAGACTTCCGATGGCGTGCGGACTATAAGAATAATCAAGCGAATTTTTTTCGAGATACGCTCCGTACACGCTTATTAAGCGAGGGTTACTGTGAAGAAAATTCATCCAAAATTTCACATTTTAGAAGTTATTAATCTCCTGTCAGACATACGTTGCAATTTGTTAACATGTATTTAATTAATAAGTTCAATGTTAAAATTAATTACATGTTATACACATTAGATTTACACATGCATTTATTAATGATTTAAGGAATAAAATAATATTTTTAGATGTTTAATCTAAATTTTGTGACGTTTTTTTTTTACGAGAAACAGAGCGCAGTCGATTTAATTTTGTTTCTAAATTAATAAGTCGCGACGGCGCGGATACTTCTCGGCGCAATATCGCTCGTCCTTTTATCAGCATGCTGATAGAAGTTTCATTCGTGACTCGCAAGACGTTTCGAAGTGAAGAAAATGCTGGGGAGGAGAGAAGAGAATAGGAGAAAGAGCGTGCGGAACGGTGTGCTTTTATTGGCGCGGGTCTCCATAATTGAACCGACATAAGTACTCTTTTTATATCATCGTTGCGAAATGATGGAAGAGGATTACGTCGATCCCGCGGGAGGGAAGTCTGACATCGTGGCAGAGACGAAGGACAGCATTACCAGAATATACGAGAGAGACAGTAATATCTAAAGATACCGGGGGAGGGAAGACGAGGAAGGCTGAGAAAGTGGGCGAGACGAACTTCCAGGTTTCTCTCGTCGACTCGTCTCGAAGCGAGCCGAGTCAGCAGGACGCTCCTGCGTCGTCCTTCTCCTTAACTTCGGCGCCAATATCTTTTCGTCTTCCTTCTCCTGGCTCTGCCTGGCGTCGTAACGCTTCCTGCCACGGACATGCCCGGTTATAGCGAACGACGAATCGTGGAACCGCGGAAAAGTGGTTCTCATGTCGCCGCCCCCTGCGGACTCGTTGCTCTTCGTCGACTAAAGTGGTCTTATGGAATCCGAACTACGATGAGGGAGGGAAGGTAAAAGTTTATTCGGCCCGCGGATCGTAAAAGCCAGGCAAAAAGTATTCGGGGATACCGCGCCGGATAGCCGGATCGACGGCCGTGGCCGCTGAATCGAATCGCCGTTTGTGAAAGATGGGACCGACACTAAAAATTCGCCACGCATTCGGGCTACTTTCTATCGCGCGGGTTTTGTGAAACAAAAATGAAGAACGTTTCTCCCAAGTGTATCGAGAAAAACGATACACCTCTCCGCGGTATCTTAATTTATTCAACAAGATATTTCCTATTCAAGTGCCAGAGTTTTGAATTCTGCAGCTGTGTTTCCTCGAGTGAATTGAGCTCGCTAAAAATTGAATCGTGACAGACATAACAGTAAAAAACATATCGCACAATGTATGTATAGATACTATGCAGATACTATGCTATACTCTTACAAAAACATGAGAAAAAAATTTAATTAAACAGATAGCACCCGAGGAAATACACGGTGTTTCGTTTTCATTTTTTTTTTTTAAATAAATTTCCGCAGTTAAGCCTGTTATTATAGTTTTACTTACAAAAGATAATAAAAAAATGCATTATTAAGAAAGATTGATTTTAAAGATCTTTTGAGCAATTTTAATTGCAAGGATTGCCATGTCGCACGGTATTTTCGGAAGATAAAGAATGGTGTAAATAACTGCTCGTAGAAAGAATATGAGAACCCTTTGCTAAATCGAAACAAGGATGGAAGCAGAAGGTAAAGTCGCGGCCTGCGCCGTGAAGCGCGTCGAGCTGTAGTAATATTTTGTTTGAAGCCGACCGGCACTCTCTCGCGCGCGACCAAGCCGGCGGCTCTCGGCTGTCTTTCTCACCGGAAATTAAAACCCTTTTTGTCGCGGGGCCTCGACGAATATGCCGCAGAGATCTCACTTTTTTTCGCGTATTTTTAGGTAGACCTCCGACGCGGCCGCCCTCGCCGATGGCCGACAGTCTAAAGCTTGCACTTCACGTCGAATCGCTCGAATGATTGTCAGTGGGACTAATTAGTAACTGACACTTCCTGTCGCGGCGCGTTGTTAGTACGTTCTTTGATTTTCAGAACATTTATGATACCATGCGATTTGTTACAGAGATTTCAAAGTGACAAAGAAATCGCGTTCATAATGAAAAATATTTGTCGAAAGCACAAAAGACCAAAGTTGTTTTTGCAACATATAAATATATTAACCAACATATAGAAACGAAATATGAACACAATATTTAAAATGTTTTAATTACGATAAATAAAATAATTTTGATCAGATTATTTATTATGAAGATTATGTCAAATTTATTACACTAGTGGTGGTGGACGTGCGCTTTCACCTACATCCCTACCTGTATATTAATCTATCTGACAATGAGTCAAATTATTAGAACGTAACTAGTAAGACATGAAAATTATTTGCTAATGATTGCTTCTAAAACTAATTTCTTTGCTTTAGTTTTTAAAAAGTTACGAGAGGCTCGATAGCCCAATATTAAGAAACTTTGTAAAAAGTGAAGCAAAAAAATTATTTTTAAAAGCAAAGAATAGCAAAAAATTAGCAAATAATTTTCATGTCTTATTGGTTACGTTCGCGGAAAAGAGGCAACAATACTTTGAGACTTTAAAATATCGATTTAATACGCTTTTTTTAAAAGTGGATTTTCTAATAGCATTTTGTTTTTTAATGATATCTTCTTGAACGATTATTCTTCCGCGTGTTTGCATCACGCGATAATCATCTAGAAATACATGATCCTCTTTTCGATTGATTGGTCTCTTTGACGAGCCATTTTGGCGAGTACTAGTATATTTTCAAGTGCATGCCTGCATTGAGAGACACGTACGACGGGACGAGAAAGCAAAAAACGACGGCAATGTTTGCCAACATCGATGTACTCTACCATAAACTCTACCATAACGTGTGTTTGGAAGGAAAAGATAGACTGGATTCCATGACAGCAAGACACACATTTGAAATTCAATTAGCCGAACTAACGTGAAACTTCGACATTTCAAACTTCGCGTTTATTCTGATTTAATTCCCAATAGCTGAACTAATATACCGCAGATTTGAAATTGCAGCGTATTACATCGAACCGATGTAATCGACAGATTACTTTTAATTATCGATCTTCTCGTTGCTTATTCGCCACTTGTTGTCACACTCAATTTCAGATTTCAACCGGCGTGTTTGCGTTTGGTATTATATTTGTTTAGATTAAGAGATCAAACGAGAGCAAACGTTTCAAGGCATTTTCAAAATATCGTCCGGCACATGCTGCAGTTTCTCGAAGAGTCTGTTTGATTGATTGCTGTTTCATGTGCATCTATCAGTCATGGTAATTAATAATTAGCACTATATGCACTGTTGGAAATTGCATTGGATTTAATTGTTTGACATCAGTGGAATAGGAATTTGAACCTGACAGGTGTCGATGTAAGACGCGATAAATCAGCCATTGTGAATACTTGATGTACCAAACCAACCCATTGTGAACGTAAAAGAAAAATCGATTTTATTATACTTTTATTAAGCCCGTAAATAGCAGTTCTATAATTAGGAAACTTCTCAAAGTTATAAAGTATCATATTCACTGGAATACGCTCTGCTTAAAGCCATTATAATCAAAGCTAAAATTCAGGTTGATCAGTCAATATTCTCTTTCCGGCTTTATCTCTTAAATCTGCTTTGACTTTAATTAATATTTCTAAGAGCGGCTTTCAAAAGATATCCGCGGAACATCATCGATAAATGTAAACAAAGCAATCTCATTACGTAAATTCGAACGCGCATAACTGGATATAGTACGCGGTTCTTGAGCGACCGTCTTGGATATCGGGCATCAGGTTATTAAACCAACCGAGAGTTATCGTCGTACAAAGTAACCGCGATCCAATTATTCACGTGCGAAAGATCGATCTCTATCACCGGTTGCCGCGGCTGATCCCCTCCCCCCGCCCTTCTTCCCTCTCACATTCCCTTCTTGTTCGATCACATACACAACGTACGTCGTTCGCGAACCCTCAAGCATTAACCCGCATCCCGAGCTAATCCCGACCTGCTATCGGTTGCTTAGGAAACTAACGGCAATGGTTTCCATCGACGCAATGGGGCGCTTGATGGATTTCAGCCCTGCCAGCACCGCGCGCGGTGATAAACCGCTGGTTGACCCGCGCGTAGCCAATGCGAAGAGATTAAGGGGTGATTATATTATAATTTGGTTACCTTAACTATAATCGATCGGCCCGAGTAGTGGTCCGCGGCCGCGTGGTTGGAGAAATTTGCCCATTTGCCTGGAGGAAATGACCTATAAGCGACTATCATTCTATAACTTTCCGATCTTATTATTTAAATTTAAACAAAAAAGATTTCTTATAAAAGAGAAATAATTTTCTCTACTTAATGATATATTAACATTTTGCACTTATCAATATTAAAAAATGTTTAGCATTCATTCTTTTATAGTTTCAAATTTTGAAAAAATAAATATTTGCAACTGTTCAGGAAGATGATAAAGAGACATATAATTCATACAAATTGTTATAAATTTCAGAAGCAGCTTCTCACTTGGAAATGTTTCCATTTTTTTTCCTTTAAGAAATCTTTAGCTTCAAATTTTAGCATTAATTTATAATCATTTTGAATAATTTGTGTTTGCAATTGCACGTGTAACTAAAGAAAGATAAAGATTTTATATCGTATTTTAATGTTATCATTAAAAACTCGACTAATTTTAAAAATCGTAGTACTTTCTTTTACGTTTATTAATCCAGCTACGTAATCTATCGAGCTTCTCGTCCATCCTTTATATTGCATTCGATATTAATCAGCATTAGGTCTTCCCAGTCTTTCCCCGAGTACGGTATTATTGATTCCCAGTCGGTCTTTTGCTTTGCGGATCAGGCCGACCACGATGTCAATAGTTAATAGTAACGCAAATCGTAATGCAGAGCTAATGAGGAGTCCCTTTTGCATAGAAAAGGCTCGTGTAATCAGACAACCTCACGAAGGATGGATGCACGGTGTCCATATCGACTACGCGCTCTCCGCTCTCTTAGCGTTATACAAAGCAAATGCAGATCAAAGAGGCCATTCATCGTCCGTCCGCAGCCATCCGCGTATGTTGTATCACATGGCCGCATAGAAACCCCGGCATCAGCGTTATTACTTCATCCCCCAGCACGAAGTAATTCGTTTTCGCGGGCTGAAACTTCCGTGCTACCATCACGTCACACGCGTGCGATACCGTAAAATGGAGTTAGATCGCGTCGACAAAGGTGGCTTCGCAGCGGAGTAAGGACAAGCCTTAGAGCGATCCACTGTCAAAGAAATTCAGTCCTTTAATTGAATCAATGTCAATTTCAAGTGAAAACGAAAAATTTTCATAAACGTTATATAGAATTATAGAGAGTTTAATTGTAGAAAAAAAATTTCGCGGCTATTTCAGCATGCAGAATTGCAGCTAACAAATAAGTTTCTCGGGTAAACGACGTTTACAGTTTCTATTTACTATCGCGCAAAACTACCCCTGCGGGTGCGATCTAATCCCATCTTACAGTAATACATTCGCTCCCGCCGTGCGTTGTAACCTTTGGCGATCGGTTACATTCTCGCAAGTTACGTTGGCGCACGCGTAGCCGCGGGCATCATAATGCGATTACACGGGATTAATATCTGGCACGCATAATGCGAATGATCGAACGGCGAGTGAATATAATGCGGCGGTACGGCGGCACTGCCGTTGCGTCGAAGGACGGCCGCTGGATGGACGCTGGAAATTGGATATTCGTGGAAACTTTGCTTTTCAAAACTGATATCCTAATGCTTCGTTAGCGAACAGTGCCGGCGATTCGCAGCCGCGCGTAACGTGCGAAGGTAAAGCGCCCGACTGCGCGCAGCGAGCAGAAAATTATTACCTCGATAGATTAACTCGATATCTCTATAAAATGGCGCGAATATTACTGTGCGCGTTGCCGACGAAGCGCGCGCGGGGACACGGATACATCGTTCGGGGCTTAATATAGAGTTTTGAGATTAACGTTATTACACCGGACTGTTTCATCCGCGTAGCGTGAGCTAGTTCGTTCCCGAGAGCGATTTTTGGGAATATCTGCGCGGCCGCGTTCGCAAATGGATCCGAATCGTGTTTGTGAAACGTGTGCAGAATTCTGACTTATGTTTGCCGAAATATTGCTGCGGATACGCAGCGTAGTATGCGCTTATTAAATACATAGTTACAGTTAGGCATAATATTACCGAGGTTGAGCGTAACGCTTTCAGATACGGGCGGATTGGTTATTTCCTACAAGTTAAATGCGAGAGACATATCGAAATTCTCTTATTTTGTTTGTATCTTGAGTGCGCGGTTTACATTAATAGCAGGTCGCTCTAAGCGTATAATATACATATATCGCTAACGTAGATAAATGTAATGATTTTATCATGTCGAAATGTGTGCGCATAAATGTATCTATTACTGTCATGTTTATTAAATTATTTAGAGGAAGAGTTGGAGAGCAACATACGTAACACAGACATATCTGCGTTCCGCAGCATTTCCTGTTTATCAACCGGAATATTAAAGCGGAGCACATTCGGCGAAAATATAAGGTCTTAAATATGAAAATGTGTCCATGAGAGAGAAAGAGAGAGAGAGAGAGAGAGAGAGAGAAGGATTCGAGTTATTTGAATTAGTTAGCTTGAAGAAAATACATTGATTTTTGCAATAGAGAGTATTATTTGTTGCACTTTGACCTTTCTTCTAAATTAATCTCGTAAATCGAATCGAATCGTTTAAAACCTAGCGTGATTACGCCGGAATGTAATATCGTGGAAGTACCGTTCGGTAATACAAATCGCTTCTCGACAAGCCGATATCGCATGACTCGACGCCGACCGAAGTAGGTCGTCGCGTTTCTGGCAGATAGGATCTTTTTGAGTGATAGACAGGCGCAAGGTGGAATATCGACCGACCGCACACTAGCGTCAGAACGAGGAAGAAAAGGAATTGGCGTTCGGAAGGGCGGAATTCTAGAGGGCGACTTGGAAGCAGCCGGTGCGATGCCCGAAGATCGATCTTTCCTGCATGGAATAAACGCCCCTGCATGCTCGCCTCGTGTATAGTGAATGCTAACTCTCGGTCCCCAAGGAGTTTATTGCATTTATCATATTTATAAAGACAGCATAAATTTACTATACAAAATTATATGTATACTTAATAATTCTCCTCGTCCGTTAGTCGATTAGAAAAGATAAGTCGATTATGACTTAGCGCGAACATCGTTCCTACTTCGCGACATACAAATTCGCATTCCACGTGTATTGGGATGCCGCGATTTTCGCACACACTCGCGTTTTCACTGCGACACCCAGGCCGCACGAGAGCGCGTAGGTTTCGGAGTTAGCGACTTCGTGGCTTTGCGCCCAACCGCTCACCCGCTCGCCCGTCCGCACCCTTCGACCAATATCGCTACCCTCGCGCACCTGCCGCGCTATCCGTTTTAATTTGAAGTCATTTAATCAATGCATCCAGGCAGCATTGAATCAAAACGTCCGACCGAGCCGGTACCTCGTGTGCGCCAAACAGTTCCACCGCCTCATCCTCCATTCCTCTGCATCGCTACGCGCTCTGCTTCGCTACGTGTCGCTCGTCTCTCGTACCCTTCTACCCACCCGAGCACCCTACCGTTGCACATCCCCGCACTTCGCGCAATGAATTAATCAGGCAGAGTGATGAGGGACGCGCCACCGCGTGTATGTATATGTATACACACACATATATATATATATATATATGTATATATACTGACGAAGCGTGACGTAATTCCGTCGCGTCGATTTACTATAACAAAAGAGATGTAAAATGGGGAGGCCAAACGCTGAAGGCCAGAGATATCACTACGAGAATTATGCGAATCGCGCATGCGGATCGTGAATTGAGTATCAGTTCTTGGAAACGAGGATGACTTGTCACGATTCGATTTGCTTGATAAGGTTAACGGAAAAGGTATTAAAGGCCAGAAATTGATGGGAAAATATGAGAAAAAATGGATCTTTAATAAAAGTATTACATTTTCGGGATTTCATTAATTAACGAAATGAATCTAACATGACGAAAAAATTCCATTTTATAAGTCAGATTTATGGGTGTACAAACTGACCTTTTAAATATAATTTGAAAGTATAATTAAGACATACGCTTTGCATGATGAAATGAGATTGCCCTATATCGTCGAGAGTCAATTTTGTTTCATCGAGCACGGAATCCGAATCGATTGCGAGTTTGGAAAATCGAAGAAACGAGATTATACTATGTAGTTAATGTGGTTCTCGTAAATGATGAGAAATTTTCGCAACTTTCTGATACATTTACCCTATCTGGTTTCATATTGCTCATGAATAAAGGAGAAACAAAACTTTGCTCAATATTTATTTTAGACAATTGAAAACAGTGCCTTCGATATTCGTATTTGAAAAACAGAAATGCGCAACGATTTGAAAGAATACAGCAAAAAGATTTGATTAATGTATTACTGTGTACACATTACAGAAATGCAGCATGTTATTTCCCCTCTTGCGAGATATTTGGACTCAGCAAAATGGTACTTTGTGCAAAACTCGATACCTTTCGACGTTATTATTAAACCGTGACATTAAGTGGATCATTGCATCGGGTCATTATATAATGAAGTATCAAGTGGCGCGCTGTTTACGTGTCGAAATTTCATATTATAATTGACAATCACGATGGAGCGATCGCGTGTAACGCAGATAAAGTGGGAGATAGCGCTGCGATATCGCTGTGTGCAGGGCTGGGCAACATCGTAAGTGGAATAACGTGTCGATAATTTAATTGAAAGCTCGTTCGGCTCGTTCGGCTCGTTCCTGCTGTGCGTTCCGGGCTGGTCACTCTCATCTCCGCGTTTCGCAACGCGAACGCGCTTTTCGTCGCGCGCGTATCTACGGGGGAGCTACCTACCTCGCAAACTATGCCTATTAATATCTTCGGCATGGATTTCATTGACCGCACGGGTCAGAGGGAAGCTAAGGCAGATAGATAGAAGGAGGGTTGGCGATCAAGCGTGAAGCGTCGATAGTCGGAGCCAGAGTTGGCAAAGAGTAAGCTGTAGCCGAGAGATAGGCAGACAGCGAGGCAGGCGAGGCGAGGAAGGGTAGAGTAAGAGCAAATACTCGGAATCGGGAGGAGAGGAAGGGGGCAGAGAGAAACGAGAGAGGAGAGACGGAGAACGCGTGAGAGAAGCGGAAAGAGGCGCAGCGCGTGACACAAGACGAGAGAGCGGAACTCGGATCACGGCCCCCTAGTCAGTCCTGTAATGAAGCTGGCGCGCGGTCCCGGCCATCCCCGGTGCCGCAGCAGCCCCCATAGTCACCGACCGCCTCCTCCTGGGTCACCCCGTAATGCACCCGTTCGATCAATATTGCTTACGCGGCATCGATGCACGCGCTCTGTTCGGTATCGTTCGACCCGCGAGACGGACGGACGGATGGATAGACGGACGGGCGGTTGATCGGTTGGTTGGAGGTCGAGTTCGTCTAGCGCTTGGAAACCACCCTTTTACCCCCTTCTAGCTCCTCGGAGAATTTCCGATACTTCGATACGTTGATCGTTCCGTACACATGCGTTTCCGTGTGTAAGCGCTACTTCCTGCCCGGCTCCAAGTTGATACATGCTATTAATAAGTCACGAATCGTTTCTCAAAACGGCGTGGTTTCGTCTTGGTGTTACCTTTCTGAGAAATCAAAAATCGAGACAACGCAGTGTACGACATTTTCAAAATAATATCATTTCACTCTGCGCGCTATTAATATATTACTAATCGATAAAAATGAAGAGCTATATAATATTATATGGCATGCAAGTTATTATAAATATTATTTACGATATGCACTATAAGTTGTAATGCTTATTATGCGAGCATGGCGCTCGAAGAAGCAGACGCGATTCTGAGAGCGCAGCGAAAGTCGAAAGATAAATCGGTGGAGGGCACAGGGGGAGCGTAGGACGGCTCTCTCGATGACTTTTTCTCGTTCGACCTGGAAGGTTACTTAACCCCGTGTCCGGAGTAACTTACCTAACCCGGGGCAACGTAAACTCGCGCGAGGGATCGTGAGCGGCGTGTGCGAACCGGTTATGGTCAAGGAATCTGTTTCTGCTCCCACGCGTCCGCGGTCCCTTCTACACTCCCGGCAATCTCTCGATGCACGATGCATCTCTCCTCATCCGTTTTGCCATTCTCTTCCTCCGCCACACGCCAGCCGATCCGACGTGCCTCGGGATCAGAAATTACTGCCCCGTACCACGGACGTGCATTGACCGGTCGGCGTGCGAGCGCAAGTAGGATGCGATCAAGCGTGACTCTTAACGCGGGCTAGTCGTCCATGACCCCCTCACTGTTAAACACGATGCTCCGTAGACACGTACGATTTCGTGCACGCGTACGCGCGGACGTATATACGCGTGTAGGGAGATACGTGAATCGGAGCGTAGCGAGCGATGCATTTCGTTTCGGTCGTCCGTGTTCTGATTCGCGGACGTCATTACGGGTCGTGGCGTGTAGGTACAAGCGATTCCAATCCTGGGAATTTCGGCAAGCGAGCTGCACACCCTCCATGACGTACGGTCGATGCGGTTTTCTGTCTGCGCCGAAAAACTTTCCATCGTCGAGCGAGGTAACATTAATGGATGAGTTTCGTCGCGTTAAATCATTGAGAGTCATTATCGCTTGATTATCCCCTAATTACGAATTTTCGTCGTGTCCCCCTGAAATAATCGTCCTCGTCTCTCCCATGTTTCGTACCAATCTCTATAAAATCGCGATGCTCCCCATTTAAAATAATTACCAAATATTTCAAATGACTTCAATGTTCATTTGCAACGTACCTTCTACAACTGCATACATATTGTATATAACGAAATTCGCATACATGATATATGTAATTTCACTGGCAAAACTGTTCATACTACAAATTTGGACTAGATGTGGAAGCAGAACTATATTCTATAAAGTTAAATCTTATATGAAGTTAATATTGCTTTAATTATAGTTTAGACAACTTTAGCTTAGAATTATATAATTATTTACTAAAAAAAGAATACTCTTTCATGAATTTAATAATCATAAATAATGTTTTAAATCTATCAAAGCTCCTTATTTGTAATTTTTACATTTTGCAATATTTTCTATAAATGTTGCACATCTATATATATATATATATAAATACATATATATATATATATGTATAATCTCATTGTCAGAGCACATGTTAACAACAAAACGCTTCGTGCACCAAAAATGCCCGTCGAGCTATCCGTCGCTTTCGTATTCTGAATGGCGTGAGAATCCATTGTCTACAGCGGAGAGAATGGCAGACAGGTCGAACATTTTTCCCGACGAACGACGGCGCGGTAGATACATCCGCGCTTTTATCTATCGGGACTTAATTGCCGCGAGGATTGCGGTACGAAAAGAAATTGATTAGCCGTTCGACGTACACAGTTCGTCGTTCGAAGTGTAATACGTGACTTGGCGGACGGTTCAAGTAGGGCGCCCGGTGCCACTGTTCTGCGGCTTCTCGTTCGACGGCTCAGAAGATTGCGCCATTACGTTTCCCGGACAATCAGTGAGAGACAAATGAGAGGAATACTGATGCGAGAGAGAAAGAGAAAGAGAAGAGAGGGGAGGGGGGCAGGAAACATGGGGATGGGAACGAACAAATCCCGAAGGGACCGTGCCAGAGGAACGTGGACAGAGAGGCCGGGTGTTGGAAAAAGTTCAGGACGATGCGACGCCACCATTTGCATTCGGACAAGGAGGAGAAAGAAATAAATTAGGCGAGCGCCGAAGTGACTTTCAATTGGGGATGTACCAGCTTTTTCCTCTACGCCGCGGCGCTCCGCTGACGCGGCACGGGAAAGAAGAGAGACATGTACCCAGTCTCAAAAGAGGACTTCTGCTAATTGCATCCTGTCTAACGTCGCTCGTTAGTCGGCATCCGCGGCGGCGGAACCGAGCGGGATGAGCGGGCACCAGAAAGTTCGCGGTTTCGCTTCGTGGGTGAGGGAAACGGACGGATAGTCGGCCGAATAGTTAGCGACAGGGAAAGGGGGAAGAGAGAGAAGGCGCACGGCCAAGTACAGGCAAGGCTCGACGAAGGAGGCTGGGGAAAGTTACTTGAAAGTGGTACTTATCGACGTCGGTGGTACCCGCGTAAAGAGACATACCTAATCAAAAACTCGACGGAGAGAACCTTCCGCCGTGGAATGACGCGGCTCTCCAACTTCTTCCTCTCGAAATAACCACGTACGTAGGACGACGTTATTTACGTTTCTCGTGATCGCGTCGATGGCGAGAGCGAGCGAGTTATGAAACATTTACCACTAACCCTGGAACCCGTATATGTAGAAAGACGCTTTATGATGGCGTCTTTATTAGTACATCTACTACTATATTTGCAATGCACTGCCGAGTCTTTGGATACATTTAATTGAAATTATTTATTTTAGCTGCGGTATCGTTTTTTACTTGTAAATTGCAAATGTAAATAATATATGCCAAGTAATATATAGAAACCCAAGGCTAATCTTTCTGTCCGCGCGGGCTTTCCCATTAACAGCCTCATAACCGCAACGCGTTACTGATGTTGATGTTCCCAGGACTAGCATTTCGCACGTGTGATCGATTGCCGAGCGGGGTTGGCGCGCGAGCTCCCTTGCGTGCGATGTAAGATCGTGAAAGGCTTTCGAAATGCCGAGGGGTTGATTCATTAATGGAGTTTTGATTCTCCTTTCAGGAAGCGCCGGCGATGCCGCGTCAGAGGGACTCTCCACGTGCAACTTTTCCGTTCACAATTAACACTCTTTTGTGCCGTGCGGCGCCGACGCGAGGTGAACGAGGAGCGCGCTTCGGCTTTCACGGCGAAGCGTCCGCCAGCTCGTCGCTTTTCGGTTCGTTCGACTTTGATCGAAGCCAGCCGTGCGCGGCGCACCGAGGCCATCGACGTGCCGCGCGTTCTCTCTCCGGTAAAGTTAGGTTCATATCCGGCGTGGTCTCTACGGGGCTCGAAATCACGCCAACCGACGTCGGCCGACTCTGTCCGTCGGCTCGTTGTGTGCAAGGCATCGCCATCGCCATCGACCGATCCGAAAAGGAACGCCGTACGTCGACGGAGCGCGCACGCCACGCTCCGCTCCGGCACGCGAGCTTCCCGGCGAAAATTCGTCTCTCCCTCTCCTTTTCGACCTCAGCTCCGACTTGGTGTGTGTTCGTCCGCCCACGGAAACCACCACCCATCGGCTGCGTGGCTCGGATTACTTTAGCCGCTTGACAAAATGCCTCGTCCTATCAAGAGAAATCTCGGACCCTACCCTCCGCGACGAGGGTCGCTGACCATGCCGCCGCACGGCCCTTCGTTACGTGCCTGGGTGCACCCCTTCCTGGTCCCTTCACCCTTTTCGACGACGGAACTTTTGGCTAAATTGTCAGGCACTGGAGACCCGGCAATCGAAGGGTGACGCGTATTGCGTGTTCATCGATGGTTGATTTTGCTAATATGCAGCGACCCGGAAAGCGAGTGTCCGTACCACATCGTTATTTTACTTTTCACTAATCTTGAAATAATCATTATACAAGCAAATAAAATAAAAGAGAAAACAATAAGCGAGAGAGAGAGAGAGAGAGAGAGAATTATATTTTCATTTTTCCCATTTTACTTGTCTAACATTTTTAGAAAACTAATAAAAATTACTTTTAATGAGTTATCTCATTAAAAGAGAGTTATTTCTCTATTATCAGAATTTTGAAGATATAAATTCCAATAAATGATCAATTAATTAAAGACTCTCGATTATTAAATTTTAAATGTTACACAGCGTTAATTCACGCACCACTAATCACATTTGATCCTCGTGGCCCACTTTTCCTTGTTATTGTATAAATTTCAATTTCCTTAGATATACGAAGAGAGAGCATACTTAATTATCTTGATGACAAAATACTGTTTTTGTATTAGAAATGGATTATTCACAGAGTCACTAATTACTTTTGTGACTTTATCGTGAGATTCTTCAGTACTTCGAAATACAGCATATCTTATTACGTTCCATTTATGGCTAATATTAACAAGCATAAGAAAATTATAGTTAAGAAACACCGTTCATAGGATATGATTACTTGAAGATGGCGGATGACTACTTGAAGAAGCAATTTCTTTTGCTGAGGACTTTGCTTATCCTCGAGAGCAGCCTGGAAACTCGAGTGAGGTCTAAGAGGATATCTAATTCCAAATCAATTCCTATGCGATGAATATTACAGCGGGATCGAGGAAATAAATAAGGTATCAGTCAGACTATGGGAGGGTGCGCGACTCCACCTTGTTCACCACGTCCATTCTGTGCCGCCCTGCTCGTGCTCGTATGCCATGGAATGTCGGGACGCACACATTCGATAAATCGAAGCCCTTAATCACGGCTGAAGGGTCAACCGGCCCCACCGAGTCGTAATGCTGAGTTTCGCGTGGACTAGAAATACACAGTCGCGCTTCTCTTTTATATTTAGTAGCGTCCAACGTGCTGTTAATTTATCCGACTATTGCGGCCTGTCTGTTCTGCGCTACAACCTACGATATAAATCCCCAGGACGCGTCAATATTTCATCGGAATCGCGCAATCTCCATCGTGTTCGCAGTTCATTTTCGCTGCGATTTGCGGCAAACGACGAGACTGAACGGTTCCATAGACGAAATGAAGAATGTACTTAAAATAAGAGTAAAAATGTATATTTATGTCTATTCAATTATGTCCTTCACACAATTTGTTTTAAATCTGTGAAGTTGATTATAATTTCACAGATATTTTCATTCTCACATTATTAAGAAGAAAAAACACTTTTCCAGATCCGAATTAAACAAACTGCGACAAATTATGACGAATAGTGGCAATTTAACACTGCAAGACGTTAAATAAATTTTTATTTCATATTTTTTCTATTGTGTTTATGGTATAACGATGTCACGATTATCTGATTCATTCAATAAGGCATTATAAAAGATCACGAGTTCCCGATAATTAATCGTCACCGAGATAGATAGGCGCAGAAGAGATATATAGGAAACGAGCACATAGAGGACGTAGAGAAATCGTTTGCCATTCGGAGCGTGTATGCAAATGAGCAGTAGATGCTCCGCTTTGGTACGTAAAAAAAAAGAAAAATAAAGCGAGTTGCGTGCGCGCTCGTCGCTCTCAGATAGACGTCCGATTCGGCGAATTTGCATTTTTAGCGAATTTACAATTTGATTAGGCCTAAGCCAGGGTCCCTCGCGTATTCTTAGAGTAGCCGGAGCGTTATCTTGGTGCGCGCTTTTGTTGCTCGTGTCGTCTGGATTCATGGAAGGCCGAGATTTCGGATAAGTTAGGAGATTTTTCTAGCGTGAAACATCTCGGCCGTTGGGCCAAGAGAATAGGACGATAAATGCAGGTAGTCGGAAGCAGGTTTATTTTCGCTTCTTAGACAGCATGATAAATGTCCTGACGTTTTGGGTAAGCCTTTCGTGAACAAAAAGATTTACTAGAAGATTAGAATTCTTAATTTTAATCTTAGAAATCTTCATTAAGTGTAACCTCATTACATATATCTCATTCCTTTTATAGACCATCTTTTTTATCTCTGTTTTTATAATATTAGAAATTCAACGTTATGCGCTAAACGTTTTATTAATCCACGAGAAAAGCATGTCTGAATTAAATGGATTAATTAATTGGCAAATTAAAATAAGTAACTCGAAACTCAGTGATCAAGAAGTGTACATAATTTCTTTTCAAGCTTAACTGGCTATCAATTTCTAATGCTTACGTTGTTCGATCAAAGAACTATAATGATTAAACCTGCTTAAAGATCGGTGAAATGTCAGTCTTAACCAGTCTTAAAAGTGCAACGAGACTTTTAGAAGTTGCGCCTGGGTTCGCCGTGAATCTCTAGATAAATGTTTCAAGCACTGCTTTGGAACGAACGTCTGATTTCTCTCGACCTGTACCTTTCCTAGATCCGGACAGGCGTTCAAGACAGAAGTTCCGCGCTCCAGTTTCGCCTTATCTTCTTCCGTCTAGTTTCTTATCCTCTTCCTCTGTCCATTCGCGCGAAAAAGAAACGGCACACAGAGAAGGACACGAAGGGCAGGTACCCAGGCGTCGAAATGGGAAGGCAAGCGTCGCTTTGTGTCTTTTTTTTCTCCTCTCCCCTATCTACCGACTCGAGGGCGCGGGAAAAGCGTTCCGGCGAGGGAAAACGACGCAACAGACCCGACAAGCGGGTCAAAGAAGATCGTTGAAAAGAGCCCGGCTTAATCTAGTAATGTGATCCCCCAAGGAAACTTGGAAAAATCGCTACGAAAGACTAACTTTCCATTCTCCGTTCTTCGAGGGGGCAAACTCGCCACGATCCCCGGAAAAACAAAGTCCTGGGAAAGTGAGGTTCGTGTCGCGGCCAGCGAAGGAGAAGTTAGAAAATTCCACCTTCGGGCAGATACATTTCTTTACCGACACCAACCATATATCGGACATATTGCATTTTCTTTTTCTAGCACACACACACACGCGAATCCTGATAAATAGCAGCCGTTACGTACGAAATTTGTACCGTGCGAGATAACGATCCTTCGTGACTGCCTATGCGAAGGGCACTAATTACTTTTTCATTATCCGATAAGCGGTCGAGCGAGTGGCTTGGTCATTAGATCGCGCGCTCTTTAGAACTGCGCGCGCGACAGCGATGTAATGTTCATGTTATAGTGCGACAATTGAATACATATTGAATGAACACAGGTACGATAGCGACCTACATTAGAATTAGATCTAATTACGATCTTTAATGCAGTAAGAGTCGCGACTTTGCGAAACCTCTATTCGTTTTATTATTCACACAAATAAGCGATTTCCGTTTGTTCAAACGTACATCTTCTAATGAAGATATCATTATTCTTAATAATATAATAACTGCTACGTGATTATTGATAAATTTTGTAGTCTAATTTGATAACTTGGTCCGTAAAATAATCTGTCAGCTTCACACATAGATACAGCGTGTCAGTAGCGTCACAAATGTCGCATCCGCTAACTAGTTGTGTGTGCGATGATTACACGAGTACAACATTTATTTATCGTGTCAGGATGTTGCAAGGCGGTGTGTTTTTGTCCGAATTCCCGAAGATATCGACATACAGAGTCGTGTTAGTCAACTACGCGTAGGCGTTCTTGTCGAGACAGGGCGTTCCTTGGCTATTAAGGTGCATCCACTTCAAATCATATACACACACACACACACACTCGTGCGTGCGATGGTTATGTTACATGCATATACACAGAGAAGTGCTTTCTGACGATATAACTGGCAAGCTATCCCCGGGAGTTTTTCTCTAAGCTATCTAAACAATAGCTTATCTTAGAAGGCGCTACAGCGAAGCCTGCACTATAATTCCCTGAGGGATACGCGAGACTTCCTTGGAGACTGATAGGCTAATGCCTCCTGGATAATATTAGTCTATCTCTATTATCAGAAGCCACCTGAAAGCACTTAAGAATTGTTAACCCACTTTCGTCAAACGCTTCCCTCGAGGTCGACGATCATCTTCACTGCAAAGTTAGCAATAATATTGCGCAAACATTTCCAAGAATTCTTGAGTGATACACTTTTTGTGGAGACCACCGTTATTGAAACTTCAAAATTTTTGTTCCATTTTAGCTTCAATTGATTGCTATTGTTAATTGTACAAGACAAAAAGTAAAATAAATATCTTTGTATCTTTTTTATGTTGTTATTTGTTTTAACTCTTTTCTGTTTTCTTCAGCAATAACCGATTTAGTTAATTTTTTATCTTCTTCTTTTTAAACCTCTAAAAGCACACATGTGTGTGTTATAAAATTTATATGTACATAAAATAAAAAAATAGATATCGAAATTATAATTGATGATGATTGGTATGGAACTCCACATTTATATGCAAATTTCGCAACCTGTCACAATTGTGAAGGAAATCGACGCGGGGATCTCTCGACACAATGAACGCGATTAAAATCGATCGCGATCGCGAAGAGAAAGCAGAAAGCTTTGGCGGATCCGGTACCCCGAAAGCTCTCTCTCCTACGTCGGGCGGTGGTGGGTTACTTTTTCCCTCGGTATCTATCCGCGATGGATAAAGTCTCTTCTCATTTCGCGAGAAGCCCATTCGCCCATCCCCAAGCCGTCTTCTTTTCGTCTTCTCGGCTCTCCCCTTTATCCTGTCTATCCATCTTCCAACGCTTCGCTCTCGCCTCAGTCACTCTCGCCTCTGATCGCGGCCTGCCTCTACCTCTCCCGTCTGTTCTCCTTTTTCTTTGAATTTCCTTCGATGTTTTCCGCGCCGCTCAAGAAACTAGCTCCGCCTGCCGAAACGAATTCCACGTTTCTACTGATTCCCTTATTGCGGACGGCCTAGACGACCGGGTAAACAGACGGCAAAGGATGTCCTCTTTTTTTATTCTCGCGTTCTTCGCATCGAAAATCCCGATGTAAAAAAGTCAGCCTTGCAAAGGCAATGCATAGTTGCAATGTGCATTCCGAAAGAATTTAATAGAACGTAAATGTACTTTAAAAATATTTTTTCAAACAGGTAATTATGATTTAAAAATTAAGTTTTTGTTATAAATAGTTAATTTGTTAATTTAATTTTAATACAATTTAATATTTTCATGATATTTTGATACGTGAATTTAGAATTTAAAATTTCGTAAAAATGTAACGTCAGTTTAACAATTCATCAATTTAATTAAAATGATATATTTTAATTTTATTTGATACAAGAGAAACGCATATATACACATAAGTAAATTATTGGAAGTAGCACATAATTTTGTTGTGCTACAATAATTAAGCAAATAATTATAATATTAGTATACAATATCTTATGAGTGAATGCATGTTATTAATGAGTTCATCAACGTTCGTAATAAAGTATTCATAATTATATAGTCAAAATCATAATTTAGATACGATAACTCAATTTAATGCAAAATATTTTTAGAGTGCTTAGACAATTTTGTCTAAATATATTCAATAAATTCTAAAAACAGTTCGCTATAAATATATTTGTATTTTTTGAAAAATTTTATTTCTGATATTTAATTGAATTACATTTATTATAATATTCGTAATAAATAAGACTATTTTCGAATAGCTTTAGTTTTTGCTTTATTAATCTTCGAAATGATACTATTTATAAGATTAAAATTATTTTCGAAAATATCATTCGATTTATCTCTTAAATAAGCGTAAGGACTTCTCTCTCTCTCTCTCTCTCTCTCTCTCTCTCTCTCTCTCTCTCTCTCCAATGCAATTTATACATAATTTTAAATTTACATCGATAAAATTTTAGCAATGTCAAAATATTGTAAATTCAATATTTTGAAGTCACATTTATTCAACGTGATTTATCGTTTATTTTGGTCAACTAAATCTTTTTTTTTTCCATATCATAATTTATAAAGAATCTAAAAAAAAATTAAGCGAACTTTGATTGACTAATTAAGAGTGTAGATGAAAGTGAGACTCTTTTTTACCCTCACACATAGTTGAGTAATGAAAAATCCACCCTTACCAGCTATCATATCGCGGGTGTTATCGCGGCATTACGTTAGTGTCGCTGCACCCAGACGCGAGTTTGGAGATTACTATCGCCCTTTGCCGTAAAAGGGTGTGCGTCCAAGCGAGTTCGGAGTCTTATCGGCAACGTTTGATCATTTCCCGTGAAAAAAATTGCAGGTTGTAACGTGCGTCCGATACGTTTACATTACGAGATAGTGAGAAAGAGAGACGAAAGAGGAGATGGTGGCTGGGAGAAGTCGGTGGTTGATACGCCGGCTTAAAAATCGAGCAAGGTGTATCGCGCCAGGCTTTTCGACACCCCTTTTCGCATTAACTATTCGCAGCTTGCAACCCGTTATTTTGTGGTTAGCCCTTCCAGCGATAAGTGCGTGTAGATGTTTGCTCGTTATCCTTCTCCCGCTCTTTTGCTCTCGGTCCCCTTCTCCGTTTTCGCCTCTACCCGTCACGCCGCCCTTTCTACGCCTGGTGCGAGAAATTTACGATCGTATGTCGTGGGACAGCGATAGCGCCTCTGCACCGTTCTACGATAAAAAGCTTCCTGGGAATTGCGACAGAAGCAGGGGTTGACGTGCAGGAAGTGGAAGTTGCAGCGTTTCTCGGCTGCCTCGTATTACCCAGGATGAGCAGAAATTACAACTATCAAAATTATGAGACGCTCTGTGTATTCTATTACGATTTGTCTGAGGGGATATATTGAAAGAGAAATTTACGTTTTTTTTTAATCGTAAACTATAATAGTAATTTCAAATTTATATGTAATAATAGTGCGACTGTTATTTGTATTACCATTACTGAGAGTAAAATCATGTAAGTAAATAGAAGAAAATGGACTATTATCTTTTTATCAGCCCTTATTATCAGAGCTAATAAAAGGGTTTCAGAATTTCTATATAACTTCTGCCGCGATATTGCATTTAAGGAAATCACATAGCTTAGCGGCTAGCACGGCTAGCACGTTTTAGTGTCTAAAAGAACGGGGGTGGTATCTCGTATTAATTATGCTTGGCAATTAAATTGTCATAGGAACGTCGAATTAGAGATCTGTTTTCTAATTAAAATGCTAATACGTGAGGGTGAATTCACATAGGCATTATGGAAAACGCTTAAAACGTTGAGAGTGGCGGGGGAGATCTACCCCAACGATGCGAATTAAACAATCCCCCAATTCCACTTAAAATTCCATGGTGGTCCACCAAAAAGGCTAGCCAGGCAACACGTTTACGAGAGCGGAAGAGAACCGGCACTTAATTACCATGCCCGAAGTTATAATCTGTCGTAAAATCTGAATAACCGCGTCCAATTCCTCAACTTTATCTAAATCCCAATGAAGCAAGAGTTATCTACGCTATGAAAGAGAGAGAGAGAGAGAGAGAGAGAGAGATCAGCTATTTTCTTCTTGAAATATAGATAGCATATTGTAATAGAAAACTGCATCGGAAATGGCTACCACGCGAGCGTTTGAGCATATTTTACATTATCGCTTCTCATTTCTATTAATATTAAATATATATATATATATATATATGTATGTCTTTAT